>PVJO010003752.1:0-118693 GCA_004026905.1 Hystrix cristata | reverse complement strand
TATACACTGTGGAAAAGGTATGTCTATACGAGGTATAAAAACTAAGAGGTTGGATTTAGTAGCAGCTTCCAAGTAAAGGCCTTCCGGGATTTTTTTAGTGGATAATCAATATTTTTACATATAAGAATTGTTGGTTTCACCACATTTGCTGAATCTTAGATTATTTAAAATTATATTTATGAAATCCATAAGTAATTATGTAATACGCTAAACCAACAAAGCTTAAACACTTCAAATATTTGTTACATGAAAAGTGGGTTTTGAACCAGACATGGTAGTACACATATGTAGTCCCAGCTCCTTGGGAGGCTGAAGCAGGACAATCGTAAGACGGAAACCAGCCTGGGCTACACAGGGAGCTCCTGTCTCACATAAGTGGGCTTTACCTGCTGCACACATGGTATTTCAACCTTGAGTCAAGTTCAACAGTTTGCATGTGGCAAACCATAAGGCCCGTTCTAATTGATCAGTTGGAACATTCTCTCATTTATTCTCCATGAGCTTGGAGTTATTTATTCTTCATTTTTCCAGTTTGATAGTTTAGTTTTCCTTTCTGAATTAGGTTTCTTTGTTATAGTGACTTTATGGGTTACTCTTCTTGGTTTGGACTTCAGGCTCCTCCATATGTATTTCTGGGCTCTGATCATTCTTCATATCAGGTACATATATGCACATGGAAATAGTCTCAGCAGGCCTGACTCAAAAAATGTTGCTTATACTCCTATGGCAACCCTGACACTTCACCTCACCTCAGACGCAGAGGGAACTGAGGGAAAGTAAAGGCATTTCTCCTAGTAAGATGAGGAGTTAGATAAGTATGTTTATAATTTACATATATTCATTTCTCTAAAAAGAAAATAGCAGACCACACTAAAAAAAAAAGTTTTAAACAAATCTAAATTCCACAGAATCTACTGATGTATAAGTTACTTTTATTCATGTATTCATTCAGCAAGCATTTATCATGGGCCTACTATGCACCCTGAGCAATGAGAAGTTGTAAGAATGCAATTGTGAATAAAGCAGGCATTCTCACCAACTTCTCAGAACAGACAATAAATAAATGAATAAATAAACTGATACAAAGTACAACTCACAAGTGCTTTGAGGACATAAACACACTGATATGACAGAGAATAAAAGGTTCTCAAAAGGAAGGTAAGGCAACGGTCATGTGAGGAGGTGATATTTAAACTGACACTTTCATGTGGAAGAGACAGCTATGCTGAGACCACAGGAACAATCTGTCAAAGAAAAGGAGCAAGTGCTGCACTTAAGGAACTCAGCAGGAGCTGCAGGGTACAGAGACAACGTGAGATGAGTTGGGAATGGAGAGCGCAGCCAGGGCGCAGGAGGGCTTTGTCCAGAAGCTAGCTGCACTGTACTGTCCTCCGAATGGAGATCACCCCTCTGGCCCTACTCCAGTCTCTAAGGAGCCACTGTGTAGTTTTGCAGCCCACAACTTTCCTTTCCTCAAACTTTTACTCTTCATCTTTTTTCTCCCATATTCTCAGAGGTATCTGTCCAGAAAGGTATCACGGTTAAGATATTGCTGAAGAAACCCAAGTCGAATGGTGGAAGAACCTGCGGGGCTGTAAAGCTTGGGAGACACTCCTTTTCACTCCTCACCTGGAAACGAAGGGCTATGAGTGCTTGCAAAATTCCTCCCATCCTGCAATCCTTGGACTTATTCACAGGATTTTAGTTAAGAATGTGGAACTCGGCAGAAAAGAGAAAAAGGAAAGCCAAGTGGCTTCCACAATTCCCTGGAGCAGGTCTTAATAATAGTTTATCATTCGCTAGAAGAAAATTCTTACAATATCAGGCTATATCCTATGATCAAAGAGAATCCACCAATTCCAAAGTTATGTACAAATACATTTCAGCTTACCAAAAGGTTCAAGTAACCACCAGTCTATTTTCGTATTTTAGTTAAGTAATAAAAAGTAACTCTTACTTCAAATATGTATGATCTAATTTTCTACACTGAAAAACTGATTATTTAATGTGAAATTCCTTAAAATATATTTTGTTTATGTAGTCTAAGCTAAGTGAAATATACATATAGAAAATTTAGGAAGCATTAACAGTAGAAAAAATATAATACATTCTTTGTCCCTCCCAAAAAATAACATTTAACTTAATTTCTTTTTCAGTTCTTAATTCTTTTTGCTTACTTCTTTTTACAAATATCTGTCAAACTACAACATATGTAATTTTAACCAACACTACAAAACCATATTTTTGTAGGTTATTGTAAGTTTTGTAAACATAACTACTCCTAATTGTATAATACCCCACCGTGTAAATATCCCAAAATTAAGTGCTTTCCAAACTAGCAGAATTGTAGATTTCTATTACAATACAGAAACTGAGTCCTTCTTATTTACATTCTTTTCAAACAGAAATATAAAACAGCATATATCTTAACTCAAGGAAATAAAACTATACAAATTTATATATTGTGTCTATATCTACACACAGAAATGAGCTAATTACTTCATTCAGGCTGACACACAGTCAAGAATTTTTTTCCACAATATAGGTGAATTTCTTTTATAAAACCCTAAGGGAGGTAAAGGTCTCTTTGTTCTTCTAATTATAACAGTGTGATTTTTTGTTTTGAAAGACCAAACTCAAACTATACCAAAAACATGATACTTAAAGTGGAAAAAAATCAGTACAAACTAAAAAGAGGTAGGCCCCCGAAAAGATCTAAGCCAGTGATTCCCAAACTTCTTAAATTTTGAAAATAAACATTAAGTGTCTTAGTCTGTTTGGACTGCTGTAACAACATATTTTTCACTGAGTAATTTACAAATAGCAGGAACTTACTGCTGACAGTTCTAGAGTCTGGGAAATCCAACATTAAAGGACAGGAGATGCAGTGACTCGTGAAAGTTTGCTCCCTGCCTCACAAACGATGCTTCTTGCTGTCCTAACATATGGACAGGGAAAATGCTTGTGTGTATCCTTACATGGTGGAAGGAGCCACAGACCCTTAAGCATCTTCTATAGGGCATTAGTCCCATCCACAAATGTTCTGGCCTCACGACCTACTCACCTGTCCCCTAAAAGGCTACATGTCCTAATACCCGGAAATTGGGGATTAGACTTCAATTTATGAATTTTGGAAGGTCAAAACTATTCAGATAATAGCAGTAGCCTTGTTCAGAATCAGATTTATGAGTTCAAGATAACCCCGGACTACACAATGAATTTAAGGCCAGCCTAAAGTATATGTAAGACCCTGTCTCAAAAAACAAAACAGGATCAGACTCTTGAGGCAGAGCGTGGGAATCTGTATTTTTAAAACTTCCCAAAAGAAATGATGAAAGGTACTATGATTTGAATATCTGTGTCTCCTCCAAAAGTAGGTTGTAACTAAACCCCAAGGCATTAATATTAAGAGGTGGGACCTTTAGAATATTAGGCTATAAGGGCTTACCTCTTATGGTAGGATTAAAACCCTTATTAAAGGGATCGAAGGGAATGGGTCATCTCTTTTCACCTATTTACATCTCTTTCATGATGAGGAAATAGTGTTGAACCCCTCCAAAGACACAGCAAGAAGGCGCCATCTTAGAAACAGAGATTGGGCCTCACCAGACCCTGAACCTGCCCACACCACCTGGACTTGCAACCTTCAGAACTGTGAGAAAATAAACTTTTGTTCTTTATAAACTACCCGAGTCTGTGGTATTTTTGTTGTCATTTTGTTTTTGAGATGGAGTTTCACTAGGTTGTCCAGGCTGGTCTTGAATTGCTACACAGAAGTGACTCCTTCACTTCAGCCTTCTGATAGCGGGGACTAAAAGTGTTGTCACTGCACTCAGCAGTCTGTGGCATTTTGTTTCAGCAGCATAAATCCACTAAGGCAGCAGCCTAGCACGGGAAGAATTGAACGATTGCACAGATCTATTTATTACATGCGAAAAACTGGCCCAGATTTTTATTATCTCAAAAGAGTAGTATATTTCTTCCCAATTTCCACTGAATATTTTGATCATATGATTAGGTGTATTTATCAAGATAGTTCTGTAGAGGAAGGTTTCTAAAATTGGTCTATGTATCACCTGCTTCCCAATCATTTGGGGTGATTTATTTGAAAAATGCAAATATCTGGGCCTATAGGAAGAGTAGTAAATTAAGAATCAAGCCAGGTATTTCGAACACATACTCCAAAAGTCTCGAGGTTGTACTTACAGATAGTAAAGCTTAAATCTCACATCAACAGTGATGTGAGATATTCTCAACAGTGAGAATACTGTCGAGATTTATATCTCGACAGTATTCGCTTACCCTAAAATTCAACAAATCAAAAACATCTAGGTGTGTGGATATGGTTCAACATAGAATGCTTACCTAGTACGTAGGATGTCCTGGGTCTGATCCAGAGGAGGAGAAGGCGAAAGAGGAAGAGGAGAAGGGCGGGAGGGGAGGGGAAGGGAGGGGAGGACGTAGGGAAAGGATGTATGAACATCTAATCATTTTTTCCTTTCCTTGCACTAAATTCATTTATTCATCAAATCGTTCTCATTCTTACTCATTTATATTGTTCCTGGTTAAATCCTCCTGGCCCCTCATTTTCAGTCTCCTTTTGTTGACACTATCAGAAATGATGAGCTGAAGGGCATATTTTTCAGAGTCAGCAATCTAAATCAAATTTTTTTCTTATATTACAAATAATAAGAAATGTGCTGCAATTTACCAAGAGAAATAAAAAGTGTAACTGAGAACAAGAAATAAAAAGAAATATAGAATTATAGAATTTATAACCTCTGCAGAACAGCCAAGGTCCCACTAACAAACGTTTTTTTCATGCAGAAAATTGTGCTCACCGTACCTGACATTGCTCAAGTATGTTTACGGCAATTTAATATCCACACAAGCAGGAGAAGAAATTTAATAATTTTTCAAATGAAATGAATTGACAGCCAGCGTTAGAAACTGCAGACTCTGCAGAATCAATAAAAGCTGCTGGCATCACAAAGTAGTACTTTTGCCCAGAAAACATCTCACAAAGGTCAGGTTTACAAACCACCAGGTAGCAGTATCACTTTCACATCTTTCTAGGGCTATTAAAATTCATTACACAACCTTCCAAAACTAACTTGCAGCCTTTAAAGTTCACCAAAACCATCCCAGAGACAGATCAGCCTCAGTTTAAACCCTCGGTTAATTCTGTTCCCTTATCACTACAAGTCATTTGTAGAATTCTGTTAAGAAAAAGAAAAAATATCACAACAAATATATACTTATTTATAAGCATAAATAAAGACGGAAATGGACATATCCTTTGAATAAAATAATGGACAACTGTTAAGTATTAGGAAATCATATCCCATAATGCATTATTTCTCTGTTGCATGTCTAGGAAAGCCACAAGTAATAATCATCTGTGCCACACAATCAAGTCCATCTTATAAGACCCAGTATTTAGCTGTGCTGGAAAACAGCCAGAACCAAGAAGTATCTGTTGCCTACTTTAGAAACACAGCTTTTCTATGCCACCTTTTCAGTATAGGTTCCAAATCACAGGAATTTCACCAAGCATACTTTTTTTTGGCAGTACTGGGCATTGAACCCTTGGCCCTTTTTTATTTTTTTATTTATTTTAAGACGGGGCCTCACTAAGTCATTACATCACCCAGGTTAGGCCTGGGCCTCCACCTCCTAGAATGCTAATGATGTACTGTTATTGCAGCTTTTCTAAAGTATGTGCCTGTTAGCAGAACCAAAAACTGCTTCTAGTAAACACTCAATAAATATTTGTTGAGTGAGAAAACAATACTTCATAATTCCAATAGTGACTTCACTTAAAAGACCACTATCAGGTTTCTCCCATACTGCATAACCCTCAGAACTCAGAACACAATTCAGTTGCATCTTGACTACTAAGCATGATCTAACTGCAGTGTTAACAAGAACTCCACAATGAGAATGTGTCTGAGGAGAAACCGGGTTGATCAGTAAAGTCTGAGCCAAGTCAGGGAAGGTGGAGGTAAAACGAGAATCTTGTCGATTTGCAAACACTGCCCTATAGAGACAAAGAGCTAAACAAGATCAATGACATTTGTTACTCTGAGATTTTAATTTTCATTAGTCTAACTTGCTACCTTCTTCCTCTGCAAAAATAGGAGGCGTGTCTTGAAGACAAGGACCACATGGCTTCCGGCTTTTTAATTCCACACAAAGCACAGTAAGTACTCTGTAAATGTCAGCTGACCCTCTGAGATAGCTTGAATGATAACAAAAATAACTGAGCCTGTTTACTTACATAAGCACCTATGGATTTTGAAGCCAGTCATTCTCTAGGGGGGCAGTGTTAGCAAACTGACAACACTCTTCTTGCCCCTGCAGCTTTCCTTGAGTTGACCATTCAATACAAATCCAATGTGAGGGATTCATCCTCAGAATCCCTCACATTACAGAGGAGAAAAGGTCAGCTCATTTTACAGCTTTAATTGAAAAATTATCTAGACTCATGGTTCACAATCACAGTTGTTAACTTGAAGGACACACTAAAATCACTTACATTTTGGGAAATGCAGGGCCACCATCTATAGAAATTGTGACGCAATTGTTAGGGATGGGACTCAGACATTAAGTTTATTTTCAGTATTATATGTGTGCCAAATGAATTGAATGAACAAGCACATTGAGAACACTGATTTATTCTAGACCAATACTAGTTCCTGAGACTACATCCTCTTAAAGATTTACAACATGTATTAGCACATTAAACAACATTAAACACAGTTCTGTCATAAAGAATCTAGTCACATTTAAGTTAGCTTTCCCCTAAGTTGACCATGGAAACCTTTCATCAGTAACGCCAATCATAAACAGAATTTTACTGGGACGCAGCCATACCCATTCGTTTATACATTGTCCATGGGTCCTTTCATACTGTAAAGACAGAAAGAAATATATGCAATGGACAACTCATAGTCCACAACTCAAAGCCTAAAATATTTACCCTGGTACTTTAAAAAAATGTCTACCACCTCTGAGTTAGTGTTTAGAAACATGCCTGAGAAACAGTAATCTACACCAAAAGATGGCAACTGGATCCTAAAGGTTCAGAGGAAAAGCCTCACTAAACTGTGTCTCACCCTGCAGCTCAGTCAGTGCAGCTGTGCCTCTACTTTGCAAAATTTAGTGAAGAGAAAAGTTCCCACTGTTGCTAAGAAAGGTCTGAATACTTCCATCAGGAACTCAGAGAGGAAAAGAGGCAAAGGCTAGGAAATGAGGGTGTTTTGCCACGGATGCCGACTCCCATTCCTGGAAGCCATGGAAGCCCTCTCTCACATCCCCTCCCCTAATGTTAAAGGGAGCACTGGGCTCACATAAAATGAGTATCTGATAAACAGTTACTTAGGCACTTGTGCCCCCAATCAAGTTGTATTATGTACTTGGCTCTCCCATAAAAATTTCTCTTAAAACACACTTTAATATCAGATGTCCAGATTTTGCAATAATCGACAGAAGAAAAATACATGTAAAGACTGTTTTGAGTTACTATATATTATCAGCTAAAAGCATTTCTATTATTCAGTGCCTCTCCAGAAAGAATATATGAAAATAATTCTTCTTAGTGTTTATAGCCTAGAAACATGTAGATTTCTCATGGTAAACTACATACACTACTTTCTTTCACATGCTCATATCAAATTATATAAATCACACTATTTGTCTATTCTTCTGTAGGGTCAGGATTTACTAGTTAGTAAAATAATTTCAAAATGCAATACAGCATCTTACACAGCTTTTAGTTTCATACAATTTAATATAAGGTCTACTATATACAATTATTTAATGTAAGCCACCTAAAGTCCCTTTTGGAAGTTGACACTGTATAACAAACATGTACATTAATATTATTAATCCAAAAAAGAAACGTATTTCTCAATTTTATGTGAACAAGCACAAATGAAAGGATAAAGGAATTAAGACACATTTAATGTAACTGCCATATAAGTAAACAGAATGCAATTACTGACCCCTTTTTATCTTAGATCAAAATCATTATATACTAATTATGACTAAAGGCGAACAGTCAAATGGAGCCTTGAGGCAAGCTGCACAACTGAACAATATGAAGCTTATCTAACCAAAAATCAAATATTGCTCGTATCTTTCCCTATCTAAAAGGGTAGGAAGCAATGTCTTCCACTCCCATTTTATAATTAATCTTATAATCAGCAGACAGTATTCTTGACATACAGCAAGTCTTGACACACAGAATTCATTAAGATTGAAACCATTAGACATCAAGAAGTTTCTTCTGGTTCTGAATATTTCATCTTAATTTATTCTACCTTTCCATAACTGGTTTATGCCAGTTATCTTGCAAGGAAGGGCCTTTCAGATTTATGACAGAAAAAAAGTAGCAACACACAAATGAGATCTAGAAAAGCAAACGATAGCTATAAAAACAGCTCATCCATCATGTCTACATTTTGAATCCAGAGACAGCAGTGAAAGGTGTTGTTTCCACACCACTCACCCAGCACACTTGAAAAGGTTCGCTCCATCACTTATACAACTGAAACTGATTGATTAGCTGCTAGAGAAAAATCAATATGAATATCCTAGAAAACACTAGCTTGTAAATTCGTTCTGGCCCCAACAAAGTCCTGGTCACTGTTTGACATGTTTTTCTAGATATCTAAAATGCAACCATGTCAAACCCAGCAACCTCAGCCCTGAGAACACTGTTAATCCTAAGAATTCTTAAAAACCTGAATCAGCAGGGGGAAGTAAAGAGGAAGCTCTCTCAACTGTCTGTGAGAACCAGATGACAACCCAGAATTTACTTGGTGAATCCTAAGTATGAAGGTCTGTCTAAAACATGAAAATCATGCTGAAAAGGTAAAAACAGTCCATGAAAATATCAAGGGGACTAGGTTGAATTAGAGAAAAAGAAAAAGCTAGGAAACCAATTAAATATACTTGTTACATACAATAGAAACCAAAGTTTCTGTTTAAAAATATAATTTTTTTTTACTTTAATGGTACCCATTCAAAACTTAAAGAGCTCCCTTTTATCTCTCATTTTTTAGCAGCATATTTTTATTACTTTGAGAAGCTGCTTTATATTCAGAATGATTTCATGGTTATTTCACATTCTCTTCTGAAGGCCTGCTTGCCTTTGGTTTAGTCTATGGTTTCTTCATTCAACACACTCATAAGAAATAATTTTTTATAAATAAATGTCTCATATGTATTTTAGAAACAAATCATGATCATATACCACATTGTATTATAGGAGACGATACACTGGTTTTAATTCATATATTCTTTTCACCTTTTTTAGGCAGAATCTGGCTACATATTCAAGGCTGGTCTTGAATTTGGAATCCTCCTGCCTCAGTCATTCGGGTGCTAGGATTACAAGCACGTCACTATACCCAGCTTCCATATGTATTTCTGACACACAGTAGCTATTAAGCAAATTAAGAAAAAGAAAGAAAATGCTTTTTTTTCCCCTCAGTATTGGGGACTGAACCAGGATCTTGCAAATTCATTCAAGTTCCCTACCACTGAGCTGTATTTCCTGCCCTTTCTAAATCTTATTTTGAAACAAGGACTCACCAACTTGCCCCAGTAGTCTCCAACTTGCTATCTTCCTGCCTCAGCCTCCTAAATTGGCAGGATTTACAAGAATGTGCCAGCACACGTAGCACACAAAACTCTATTTTAAAGATGGGAAATTTAACTTCCACTGACAGGAAACTTAGAGATAGTACTAAAATTCATTGGCATCATATTTAAACTTTTCTTCTCACAGAAAGTTAATACAGCCACGTTACTCATTGTAAGACAGCAATCTCATCACGGTAGAATTTAAGGGGTTTTAGCTCAAAGTATACTCCTAATCACTGAATTGTTTAAAAGAACTAAATATGCAAAAGTCACAGGAATAAAAAGTGGGTAATTTCTTCGTTTATATTTATCCTTACAATTATTCCATATTTCTAAGCTCAAACTTAAAAATTCTATAAGAACATTAAAATCCCAATATCTTGCAGAAAAAAAAGATAATGCTACTTATTTAAAGTTTTTAAAATGTGAGCTTATAGGGGCTGGGGATTTAGCTCAGTGATTAGAGTGCTTGCCTTGCAAGCACAAGTGCCTGAGTTCGATCCCCGGCACCACAAAAAACAAAAAACAAACAAAAAAAAAAAACAAAAAAATTTAAAATGTGAGCTTATAGATTGATATATCCTATGATGGAAATTATAAAGCTATCATTATGAATTTGCACTTCTCAAGTTTAGAAAATGAAAGGTAACTGCCATACTAAATAGCTTATCTACAGAGAAATTTTTGGTAAAACCTGTCATTTGATGGTAGTCATTAATGTCTCTGTTATGGATGTCTCAATAGTTTTACCTCAAGTTAGATTTGTCCCCCTAGATTCATCATAAATTCCTCAGTTTAAACATGTCTTCTTCATATTATTGACACACCAACTGCTTCACATGCTATCTCAAATTCTTACAACAAAAAAACATTAAATTTTATAATGATGAGAACTTGTTCCAATCATGTAGCTGGTCAGAGACCAAGCAGTGTTTCAAATCTAGATTCTGCCAATGGCAAAAAGTATCAAATTCTTAACTACTTACAATATTTCTTGCACACATTGGCTCACTCTGCAAGCTATGACCTTAGAACCACATATTAACCAAATGAGCTCTTAAGTCTAAAAACTGGCCTTTGGTTTCAATTCTATGACACAGATAATAAGAAATAAGACAGCAACAAGGGGGAAAAGTAGGAAGGGAAAAAGGAAAGAAAGGGGAAAGGGAAAAATGGAAAAATATAAATAAACTCGCTGTAAATAGCGAAGGAGGGAGCAGAAGGGAGGGGAGGGGAAGGGGAGGAAACCAAGATACATCATATACAGGTACAAAATGACTGTGATGAATGTGATCATGATGCATACAATGTACCAATACACGTTCTTGGTAAAAAAAAATTAAAAATTTAAAAAATTTTAAAAAAAGAGAACTTTACAAGTAATCCACAATTAGTAACAACAACAAAAACACATACATATAAAAGATGATAATAACAATAATCTTCTAACGTTTTCTCTATTTTTAAATAGCCAATAAATTACTGCTCATTTCTGCTGGGCCCTTTGAATCACTCACCTTAACTGGCTTAGATGCCAAAATACTAACTAGTCATTAAAACCCCACAAAAGAAACATAGTCTACCTCTATTGCCCTGACTGCATTTCTAGGAGGAAGGGGGACACTCACTCCAGAGCGTTGGCTCTGACACAAGGGCTACCATCAGTGAACGCCCACCACGTGCCCAGCACCATGCTAATGGTAATAACAACTGTGTTCACTGACCACTTTAAAAAAAAAAAAAAATCAGAGTTAAACTAGATCTTTAAAAAAATTCTCTAACTGGTATACAAAAACTATGTTTCCGTCCTTTTTTCCCTCAAGTCATATATTATACACATTAACTGTGTAAAGTTGTGGGGCAATCACATCAAGTGTTAGCATAAATTACAGGTGAGGATAGACAGGAAGAAATGAAGAAAATACATTCACTTCTTCAATGGTGGTTTTTACAGTTTATATTTTCAAATAAACTTTCAAGTAAAACGAAATAGAAAACTTTTAAATTATATGTAGCTGTGTTTAGAAATGTATGATGTTGAAAAGTACTAATTCATTTGTCTTGTAACTTATAATTTGGTAGGTAGATCATCTATGTTTAATATTGCTATTATCTGATGGACATATGGGGGGGGGAGTAAAAATGCCAGCAAAATCCAGGTGCGGTGTTGTATGCCTGTAATCCTAGCAACTTTTAAATTTTGTCAGTGTCTCAAAATAAAATTTTAAAGGAGCTGGGGTGTTCAGTCACACAGTGCTTGCCTAGTATGTGTGTAACTCTGGTTTCAATCCCAGAACTGGGAAAAAAAAAAATGAATGCCAGCCAGCAAAGATATCAGATAGATAGATTAAGTTTCTATGCCAATATTTGCCCCTTGTAAAAAAAAAAAAATCCTGAAAGTAACCATGTTACAGAAAAGACAACTACTTAGACTTTGTTTCACACTGGATAATACCCTGGCTATAAAAAGAGAATGCTATCAAGAACCAATGAATTTCCTGTTTCTTTTTCAATACTAGCTGAATGTGAAATGAGGAATGGACTAAGTTAAGACTATACAAGTAGGAGAAAAAATTGTTTGGAGGTGAAAAAAAAAATCAACTGAAGATATGTTTCTCTCTATTAGAAGTAATGTTACAAATTCATGTTGATAAAAGCTTTAGATAGACTACATAAAAGAAATGTGTTATGAGGATTCATAACTCCTGACGTTCTGGGTGTGAAGCATTAAAAATAGCACTCCAAGTTACTTGCTAAAAGGAAAAGTACATTGCCCATACCTATTAACCCACAAGGTTATGACACAATGGATTATCTGATGTTGGGCATAAAAACACACCACTGTTATATACACATATTATAAACAAAGGGGAAGTTCATGGTTTAAGCAGTTACGTGTCAACACAACTGTGACTCAGGTTAAAGATAAGTCTTACTATAAACTGAGAGATACCTAGACAATCATTTTCCAGCAAGTGGTGATTCAGAAGTAGCTGGCTACCCACACCAGGCATTCTTCACATTAGGATTCTTCCTCAGTGCCACCCTTTCCTGGTCCAGCAGTCCTGCAAAGGAGAAGGTGTGGCCTCCCACATTGGCTGATAGTAAACATCCCTTTTCCTTCAAAAACTCTGGGAAACTCTTATGATGTCTGTTTTCATTCTTTTTTGTTTTTAAGTCTGTTTTCTAAATAGTCAAAAAATGTCCCCGAAAATGAGAAAAATCTGAGTACTACACTGAGTCTACAAAAATTTTAACAGATTTCAGAGGCTCATGGACTTTTTCATTTGTTTTTTTCCAGAGAATCTAGAGATAGATAATATAGTACAAAATACGTCACTTTCTTAGAGTGATAATAAGAAAGCACTAAAAGAAGATTAATTAATGCAACTATAAACTGAGTAATTATATCTGGTAACATCTTCTGTTAACCTGAAATATTTGCAACTTCAAAAAAACTAAAGAAGTGGCATCTAAACTGAACTATTACTTAGAAGATTAAAAGGATTTGTTAACAAGGCTAACTTCGGATGCCTACAGATACTCTTACCTTGAAAGGATTGTTTGGCTCTGTCCACTAGTTCATCAATGGGATAACTGGCCAAATTTCCTCTGGCATGTTTAGTTTTGCAGTAGGTACAAGCATTGAGGCACCTGTTCAAAGAATAGCAATAAATAAGACTCAAAATTTTAAAGATAAATTATACATAATATGGGGGGGTGCCAAAAATATGCTTAATGTACATGAGAGATACAAAAAACCAATTATCTGCATGTCTTGTGTTTATTTTATTTCCCCCAGGCAAAGCAATCTTCTATTCTTTTGAGGTTCAATTATTCGAGAATGTTTCTACAAATCACAGTATTATCTTAAAAATACATATTCATAAGGAACAAAGTTATAAGTGCTTACAATGACTAAACAAAAGCAACTCAATATACTTTCTGTAAGCTACTGGCATTTCTTCAGTCATCAAATACCAAGAAAATTTCAGTACTGCTAATACATACCTTTTCATTACAAATGAGAAAAAATATTCACTTAACTGTCAATTAACACATATGAATACATATACAACATAGAAAATACACCCTTAAAATTTTTCAGATATTATTTTTCATTCCTTGAAATCAGAATAAGAAATTAAAATGTGTCTACCAAATATTCCTTGGGATTATATTAGTCAAAGTAAAGAAATAAAATGACAATATTAGCTTTAAAAAATTAAAGACTTATTTCCCAGTAGTATTTAGACATGATAAAAAATTGTCTTTTTCCTATATAAATGCTGATTTTGGTCTTAAAATTTAAAAATATGATGTAAATTCCTTCTTACAAGATAAAGAATCAGTTATAACATTCAAAAAAAAAAAAAAGTCCTAGCCCTGTATAGTGGCACACAGTAGCAATTCCAGCACTCTGAGAGGCTGAATGGATCCTGAGGCAGGAGGATCCTAAGTTTCAGCCCCGCGTGGACAATCTGGTGACTTATCAAGACCCTGTTTCAAAATAAAAAACAAAACAGGTTGTAGGTATTGCTCAGTGTGAAGGGCCTGGGCTCAACTGTCAGTAAGAGCAACAAAAATACAAAGTCCCATGCCAAAAAGATGCAGTTCAACAACAATGAACAAAAAAACAGCACTGACTTAACTGAACTTTTAAGAACTGAATCTGACCAATGTGTAATTTTATTGCTATATGACAATAAAATACACAGGCCACACTCACTTTCTGAAATTCTTTGCATGGACCTTTATGTACAGTAACAGACAGTTTGAAGTGTGTTTTACTGTTTAACCAAATCTGAAATGCTGACATTCCCTTCCTCCCAAGCAATGTATATTTTACAACAACCACCTGTGGCCTCTGTCCTGTGAACAGAGGTGCTGCTCTCCGAGGGCATGTCTTCCTTGTGTAACATCAGCTCTTTCCATCACAAGGGGAAGGAGGAATCACACCCATTATCCTCTCCTATGGAGGATAACCCCCTTCTGTTCAGCCTGACTGAGTACCAGACTCGATTATGTTTTACACACATTATCATCACCTCATTCAGCCTTCAAGGGTAACTAATCTCCTTTTCAAAGACAAGAATTTATCTCAAAACATCAGATAAATAGCTTGCTCGAATTGAGATTCAAACCCAGGCCTGTGAGATTTCAAACTCCATACAGTGTCCATATCAAACCCACTTCCCACAGTAAATATATGTGCAACATCCTTGGGCCAGGGGTGTGCTACGATGGTAGAGGTCTGCTTGGCACGTGCAGGTGCAGGGCCCTGGGCTGGATCCCTAGCATGGCCTCAAAAAAAAAAAAAAAAAACCTAGCTACACACAAATGCAAAATAATAATAAAGATAGTCATCCAACAAGATATAATGTGATATAGCATATGTATCCAATATTATGGCCAGTGCTTATCCACTGATGGGACAGTGTACGAAGCTGTCTGTTTATAAAATAGATGTTTCTCTCCTTTGGTCTTGAGAAATCTAAAGACAGGCTTCTTGTCTCCTCACTGGCCCAAACTTGTCACTTTCATCCTTGTTGCTGTCATCCAATTTCTGTTTTTCCTCCTCCTGCTGGGTCTGTGACAAAATGTGTCACCTCATCTGATTTGTCACGCTCTCAGGTCCTCAGAGCTGCATGCCGGGGATACTGGAAGCCCAGCATTCTTTCTTCCCTTTTTCCTCAAGTGACTCCACCCTCTGTCCACTCACTGCAGCAGGCTCTGCCATGCCCCTGGCATCCTCTGAAGACTGGTACTCACTCAGCTTGAATCAGTGCCCAGGCAGCCTGCCCTCTCTACTTCCTGAGGCTCAGACAGGTCTACTCTGTCCTATTAACAGTGGAGAGCACCATAACTTAAGTGGGCAATTCTAACAGAAGCTACTACTATTTCTGACTTGGTTGTTCCTTAAAAGCAATGGTCTGATGGGATACCAGTTGTAGAAATGGGCAGGAGAAAGAAAACAGAAGGGAGGAAGGGAAGCACATATTTTAAGCATTTATAATAAAATTAATTCACACATGTAAAGCACTTATGATAGTATCTGGATCTATTAAGCAATCAGTAAGTGCAAGTCATTTAATGTGACTGTTTTTAAGTAATTTTGTATGAAAATAATTAAGTGTTATCCTGTTCCAGGTGTACTCCACTTTGTGGAACAGATGTGTTGCTGATAGCTTGTCTTAAAAGCCAATTGTGTAAACCAATCACATTTTCCTACTGTCTGGTTTAATAAAGGTAGAAATGTATTCCCCATGGAAAAATCATTCACAAAAATTATAAAAAGTTTAAATAAAACAAGCTGATATTCTAAAACATTTATAATACTCAAAATAAGCCAGGAAGTATAAATATTACATTAAGAATTCAAAATATTCTTCAGTAAATGATTCCCCTGGGTTTAATTAAAGCTCTTGATGTCATATTTTTAGAGTCTGAATTCTTTATTATATAAAATGGGCTCATTCTTATTCACAGCTATCAAAATAATGCTTCAATGATTAATTTTTAGTTATTTAATACTTTATATTAAAGTGAATGTTTCTACAGTGCACATTTCTTTAAGCACGCAACATTAGTACCAACTCAAGCATTACATTTTCTAGACCTTACGTTTACATTTAAAAAGGAAAGAAATTTTGTTGCCATATACAGAAAGTATGCAGTGCCAAATCGGAAAACAATGAACTTTTTGATGCTTAAAAACAATTTTTTTCCAATCACCAGGAATTGTGTTGACCAATCAGTTCACTATGTCAAGCTTAAAATAAAGGAATTCATAATAGAAATCTTTAATAGATAGTTTCAGTATCAGTAAACAATTAAATTGTCTAAGAGTAAGAATACTGAGCCAGTTTCTTTAACTGCTGGAAAACAAAAGATCTTTGAAGGTTGACTGTTCAAAGCCCAAACCAAAATGAGATAGCTGTTGAACTGCAAGGAAGATGCAGACTCCTGAACAGGCCTGGACTGTGGTGATGAGGGATAAAGCCAGTGCGCTGCCCAACTAATGTCTCCACGTGGACACCTGCCAGCAAATAAGTAAAAGCTTCCACAGCAGAGAAAGCAAACATTCAATTTAGCAGTCTAATCTTCAAGCCTTAAAACACACCTGTAGTAGAATATTTAAATTTCTAAATGATGACTTTTCACAAATTATAATATTCCAAACGGTTTTTAATTCCTAACAACAGATCAACTTACTACTGGAGGACCTAAGGCAAATGAAAACTAAGTTTTAACATATTTGTTTTTTCTTAAAAATGAGCATCTTTACATAGCACAAATTCTGGAATAATTTACAAACCAGAATTTTACTTTTAAAAAGTCACTCATCTTAATATGTTTCTTTTTTGAAGGAAAAATTTTAAAGCCTAATGTGACTCAGGCTTCTGTTTCTCTCTGCTTCAGGTCTCTGCTTCAGGTCGTGTGTGAATATGCAAAAATTACTTAGACTCAAGTAATGCTTTGAACCAGCATGTTCCATTCCCCACACATAACTTATATTCTACACATTTTTAATCAGTTGGTAGACTATAAGATCTTTCTCAAAGCATCAGATGCTATAATAAGTCTTCAGTAAGAGCTAAATCTTGGGAAAACCAACTGTCATCTCTCCACATTCCTCTATATTAAAGCATCAAGTAAAGGAAAAACAAAGACTCCAGAAACAAAAAACTCAAACAACATAGGCTGTGCCAGACTGCACTGTTAAATACACCCCATTGTGAGGCCTCATCTTAGTTTTTCAAGTTTTTCCGGAAGTGCAAACTTTTTGATCTTTCAAACAAATACAGGAGATACTCATATTAGCATAATCTGATTAGATCTTCATATGATAATATAATAATACCTTTTTTGCCAAGACCAAATTCTGAACAAAGGAAAATGGCATACTTGAAAACTAGCAGGATACAGTTTCGAAACCCAAAATTCTTTACACTTTCTGTGGCCAGTTCTCCTTCACCTAAAATATTTCCATTCAGCTGGGTTGCTGACTCAATCTTCTCTCCCAATCCAGAGTCTTATTGTAATAACTGAACTGTATCTTCAACTGTGCCCTTTCTAGGGTTCTTTTATCTTTTTTTCTTTTTTTCTGAATAAAAAACAAGTACTAATGTAGGCCAGGGGTGAAGGTGCACATCTGTAATCCCAGCATTCAGAAGGCTGAGGCAGGAGGACTGTCATAAATTCAAGGCCAGCCTGAACTACAAAGAGAGACCTTGTCTCAAAAAACAAGTGAACAAAGTGTTACTACAGTAAATAACAATTATAGCTGTATTTCCTCTTCATTGATGTACATACTTGGCTTCAAATAAGTGCTGCAGCATTAACACCTTGCCTTTGGTTCTCATTCCCTTCACCTGAAAGAATTATCCTAACCATGACCGCCCATCAAATCCTACATAAATCGTCACAGCCTTTAAAATTGCTTAGAGAGGAGGGGTGGCTAATATTAGTAAAACATGACTGCTGAGTGCTTGCAAGGCATTTAGTTATGCATTTCACACTATTTTGTTGACCTCACAACTATCTTGATATAAGCATTATTATCCCCAACTATCATAGAGGAAAAGGAGGCTCCAAAGATTAAGAAAGTTGCCCAAAGTTATCTGAAATTTCTTTAACTCCAGTTGTACTCTGTGCTTCACTAAAGACACGACTCACTCTGTATAATACATGAGCAAGTGTGCTTTATCCTAATAATCTTACTAAATTATAATTTATCTAAGGAGTAAGTATATATTTTACTCATTTTACTATCTACTAACACACTGCTTTGTCTATAATTAAAATACCAATAAATACTCAGTGCTATTGGTGAATTCATAATGGACCAGACCAGGTACCAACCCAATCACTACTTGGCTACACAGTCAAGAGGTATGCTGAGCAGAAAGGTATCCAGTAACATGGAACAAGGAAGGGAAAGAGAAGCCAGGAATGTGGAAGGCAGAGGACAGTGATGGCGAACCTTTCAGAGCCTTCAATGACAACAGCCAGCTGCAGCACACCTGCCGTTAAGTTCACCACAACTGACACAGGGCAGTAACATGGATCTTGCCAGAGGAAGGATCAGCCCTCTTGTTTTAGAAGTCAGGATGCTGGGAATAGGAAACTGAAGCTCAACGACTACAACTATAAGATCAAGAAACCTACACAGGATAATCTTTAATCTTTAAAGTTCACCAGAAAGACAACTCCATCAAAGACCTCTCATTTTCAGTGTTAACTATCTTAACAGTTTCCCAGAACTTGGGAGCAGCAAATTTGAAATGTACACATGTAAAACTGGAACTGGACTCAAGCATTAATACTTCAAACCAACATATTCCATTGGACTCTCATAACTTAATTCTTTTTTAATCAATTGATAGAGCACCAAATAGGGCACCAACTTTTTCTTTCGCCAAGGTCATCATTTTTCATCTGAACTACCTTGTACTATATGATAATCATTTTATTTAAAAAAAGCGTAACACCAGATTAGGAGGATGCCATAATGAAGGCTCACATGTGTATCTGCATGAAAAACTCATTCTATTTTCCTTATATGTTTCATTTCACCACAGACCAGCAAAAACCCATCATGATCTACAGAACCTATGACTGTGGATGATTCTTTAACATCTCCCTACGCTTTCCTTACATTTTTATGAAAATCTTGACAATGTAAGATGTACAGGAAAAATCACCAACAAAATGGCTGCTTTGACTGAGTATTAGCCTGAATCACCTAAGACAGCAGCTGATGGAGATGTAGAATAAACACCATTAACAAGTGGCAGTGATAACTCCAGCTGGATTTTCTGTGTGTTCTATCCGTGCCTACTGGTTCACTCCCTGGGAGACAAAGTCCCCTAGTCACCAAGGAAACAACTGTCTTCTGAAAGTGTTCACTACAACAGCCTGGTAAAATAGGACGGGATTCTGTCAACTATAAAGTAAATACTTTTCCAAAATTTTTCTGGTGTTCCACCTACACTGCTATTTTTCGTTTTCTGAAGCAATGGCCATACTCAAAATGTGCAAGTTAAGATATTACCTATCTCTTTCAAAGGAAGCGGTAGAGAGAACTGCAGTTGCCAAACAGCATCTGCTAATGCAGCTGGCCTTCAGAGCTGAAGAGCCCATACAAAGTGTCCGTGCCACAGACTTGAGTTAACTTATGAATGTGCAAGCTGAAAAGGAAACAGAGACTCCGATCTCCTACTGTAGTCAGAGGTGTGTTTTTGTACAGTAAGTATAAAATCATATATAAATATGCATGATTTATCCTTATAATTCTTCCACTTAAGACATCCTCCCAGTAAGATGCTCCTTGATTTATGATGGAGTTATACATTGATAAACCCATAATATGCTGAAAATACTGTAAATAAAAAATGAGTTTAGTGCACCTAGCCTACAGAACATCATAACTCAGGAACACAGTGAACTACAGAGTATCAGTTGTTTCTCTCATGATTGTGTGGCAGACTGGTAGTTGCAGCTCACTGCTGCTGACCAGCATTACCAGAGGATCACAGCACAGAACTCAAGACCAAAGTTCAAAATTCAAAGTATGGTTTCTACTGAATGCATACCACATTCTCAACTACACCTAATTAAACCATCATAAGTAAAAATCCTAAATTAAACAATCATACATCATCATAAGGTTTAATCCTAAATTAAATGATCATAAATAAACCACCCCAAATCCTAAATTAAACCATCAAATTGTATACTATAATGTTTTTAAAAAGTAGTAACAGATACCCTTTAAAAGGCTACTGTAACTTAGGACTGGTGGTATAGCTCAGTGGTAGAACACATGCTTAGCATGAATAAGGCCCTGGGTCCAATTCCTGCACACAAAAAATAAAAAAACCACCAAGTTGAAGTATACACATACAAGTCATGTACATAAAAGTGTGCACACACATACACACACACACACACACACAATCTTTCCACCTCCACCCCCAACTATTCTTGATATACATATTAGAGCTTGTTTGCTTTTTGGCCTGATTTTGTTCTTTTTTAGGTATAGATAACTGGCTCATATACCACACTCACTGAATCAGAATCTATAGGAATATAAACAAGGTACATGTAGTTGTACAAAGTGGTAGTATTATTACAACCCTTGGTCAGAACCAAAACTGTATGATAATATTTAAGATAATATTTATTTCTCATGAATTAACAGTTAACACTCACCTGCTATTAAACTAAGTAAAACTAAAGCTATACTTCCAGACACTATTCTATGGGCCAATGTAGGGAAAGTGGTCTCTAGCAAAGACGTAGAGGATAACCTGAAGACCCAACTAAGCCTTATGCTAAATATGCCAACGAAAAAATCTAAACATTGGACCTCAAAATATAGTTTAAAATAAAGAGTATCAGCATGGAGAGCTATTGTTTTTGCTTCCTCAGTGGCTGTGGCGGCTGACATCTGCCAAGGTGAAATCTCACAGGAAACACGAGCCAGAATTTATTCTATAGCATGTCACAGGTACCCTATTTTGGTGCCTGGAATAAAAGGTATTGTTCTGCCACTGGTCAAAACATCCTGAAAATTGAGGGTGGAAATCTTATATTTCAAGGGTGTTGCAACTAGAAAGCTAAGTTCAGATAAATTTCTAACTCGCGTGGGAAAATAACTGAAATTGTTTGGGCCAAATAGTAGTGATAACAAGTAATGAATTAAGATGATACATTTCAACTAAAATGGTAAAGTAATGCCTAAGCATTCATCTAACTATCTACCATTTTTACTTCAACAAATTCTCAAATTTACAGGGTCCAATTCTAACTAGTATTATAACTGAAGTAGAATTTGAATTTTGAGATAATGACCTAAAGCAGGTCCAAGTCAAAATACCCTTTATCAGACAGAAAATGCAAAAGCGAGCACATTCTTGCCGTAAAGTCCCTGACTTCAAGTGACTTTCTCATAGGCCTCAGGTACATCATGGCTGAGGGTTCTAATGACAAGTGACAAGCAGAGGCCAAGGTAGCACAGCCGTCTTCAAACTACAGTCCTGGGATACAGGTAGCGGCTGCTCGCTATAACAGAGAAACTCCCAGGCTCAGAGAAAGTGACCAGGTAAGATCTCTGGCCACAGTTAGTGCAAATGGAACTGACCTTGAACAGACAGAGTAGTTATCCCCTTAGTTTTTATGGGAGTTGATTTGCCAAAGAAGCTACAAAAACCTGCCAAGTATCCACCTCAGTGGTTCTTAAACTAGAGAGTGCATCAGAGCTCTGAAAGGTCTTGGCAGATTGCTAGACCTCCTATTTTGATTTAGGAAGGCTGAGGTGTCAGCCACAGTTTACTATTCAACTGATGCTAATTTTGCTGGTCCCGCCACCACACTGGGAGCCACCCTTCTAAGTCAACCTGTTAGCTCTCACAGCCAACCTTGCATTAAGTTCAAGAAAGCTGTTGCTGGAACCTCGCCCTCCCACATCCATAGTCTCCATGTGTACTTCTTTAATTCTGCTTATTAAATCAGAGACACAGACACAGAGACAGACAGGCAGACACACACACATGCACACACACGCATGCACGCGCACACACACAACACTAGAAGCTGGGATTCCCAAATGGATGGTCCTTTCCAAAGGACCTTGGATATGGCATGGAAGACAAGGAAAAAGAAGACACTCTCAGCACTATCAGATGGACTAAAGAATTATAAAAGTAACTTCCTGCTGGTATACGGAGTACTCAGCATGCCTGGATTATGAAAAAATGACCAATGTATATTTTTTTCTATTATACTTCTTTTTGTTATTATTTTCTTGTGCTGGGCATCAAACCCCAGGCCTCATGCCTACTAAGCAGGCACTCTATCAATGAGCTTGCAACGACAGCCATATTAACCTCCTCCCCTTTTCTGGGAAGAGGGTAAGGGGGCCTAAGACAAGGCATGCTCTGTAGTTCAGGTGGCCTTGAACTGGGCATGCTCCTCCATCACCCTCCCAAGTGGTGGGATGACAGGTATGAAATACAATACCTAGTCCTTATCCTCCTTTTAAAATGGGATTTTGTACTGTAATCATCCTGCTCTTCCTCCAGCATTATGAAAAACACACATTATGAGTTATTACTTAGCCATAAGTTGCAAGACCATGAAGGGCTACATCAGGTGAGACGGAGAGCACTATCACTCAGAGACCCCAACCTTAGTCCTAGGTGAGACTCCGATGTCTCTGTCTAGGACGTGGTAAGGACATGACTTCTAAGGGCCAACTTTAGTTAAGTTCAAGTACTACAGGAGTGAAAACAGCTCATGGCTGTTTGGGAGTGAGAGGAGTGAATTCTATTGCATGCTGTTAGACTCCTGCCAAAGGGTTTATCCCCACGGTGCTTTGTCCAGGCATCTACTCTCCTCTCATGAAGTCTAAAAGCCAATGAGATACGAACCCTGGCACCAACTCTAGAGTAGAGCAGGGCTAATCAAAGGGAAGTCTCTTTCCCATTTCCAATAAATGGTGAGTTCTGGAACTCAGAATTATGCCAACTGGCACACAGCATTCTTGTACATACTGGAATCAGTTTAGAAATGAACATTGGACAAAATTCCTATCAACGAAATGTGTTGAGAACTCCAGGGAAAACACTGCTTAAATCTTAAAACAGAGTCCTTTACTTTCAGAGATTTTGACAAGTTTGAACCCAGGACCATTCGATTCTCACCATATAAGGCAAAGAAATCACAGAAAAATGCGGTCCAGCCACTGGATTGAGGTGGGCCTCTTAACCTCAAATCACACAAGTCATTACATTTCCTTCTCATTAGGTTGCCTACACAGTTACAGTCGAAATATATGGACTAAATAACCAATATATTTACTAAAGTCCATTGAAACCTTCAAAAAAACCAACTAAAGGGTACTACCAGAATAATTTTATATCTCTCTAACCGACACCTTGCTCGCTCCTTGCATTTGCAATCTTTCCAGATGTCAACTTTGAGAAATGCCTTTACGGGGTTACATGAAATTTACAAGATGAACAGAGTCTTTGCCAGTGTTACAGGGTAAGTACACTATAGAGACTCAATAAAATGGATTGTGCAGAGAATTTGTTAGGTTTCTGAATTTGAGGTTTTGCTATGACTTAAGAAACGTAAAAAAAAACCTCAGAGTTTGAAAGAACCGCAAACCAAAAATCATTTTCAACCTTGTTTTACCAATAAATGAAGACCAAGCAATTCAGCTAATTAATTAGGAAAGAAAAACTCAAAATTTCTGAATTGCAGCTTAATAGTTACACAAAAACCTTTCTTGGTCAAAGTCAGTATGGAGCTATACCCCAGTTCCACTGGCACTAGTAACCTTCAGTAGGAAAAAAGGAAAGATGGAGGGGAGAACGGGAGGGTTGGAGGATGGACCATTACACCAGTGCTATTGGAAAAACAACTTCTTCTACTGTACCATCACTACTTGAGATGCAATTTTCTGTTAGTCTGTATTACATTTTTAATTGGCCCAAAAATACATAATTTTAAAATTCACTTAATAAAATATTGGCAAAACATCATACGAATGTACTGTCTCTGAAAACAGTATGATGAATGAAATCCTGAATACTATCTCAGATTACTGTTCTCAACTTGTAATCACTGCAGAATCCAACAAAGACACAGGATAAAAATTACAATTGTAAGGGGGAAAGGAACAGAGGGACAAGAGAAATAAGAAATGGAAGGAAAAAAAGGAAACAAAGATTTTGTAAATAAGAAGGGAGGAGGGGTGAGGGGGGGAGGAGAATGGGAAAAAAGAAGCAACAAGATATATCATGTGTTGGTACAAATCCCCTATGATGAATGTTATCACTATGTACATTTAAAATGTACCATTAAAATAAAATAAATTTTTAAAAAAATTACTATTGTACTTTTCTTTGTAGTTCGGTTACTCGTTGGGTTAGAGAAAGTGAAAAGAGAATCTTACCCATATTATTTATTTACTTTTTGTTGGCAGTCATCAAAAGTTTGGTTTCAGAAACAGTTCAGGTATGATAATATCACTGATAGGTACTAACCCATTTAAAAGTAAACAAAAACAACCCTATTGTAAAAATTCATTACATAAATTAATTCATTGGCATTTTAGTTGACAGCTGATTGCAGTACCTAAAGGTAACAGAGTAGTGTCTGCAGGCCTGTATCTCTTCCATGAATCCAAGAAATCAAAATTATTAATGGTGGTCTACTTCCATATTCTCAGTATAGGACCTCAGATAAACATTTGATGCTACTTTTTGATTTTTCATCTTAGTCTCTTTAGAGACCATAGCAAAATAATACTGTTTTTCAAGGTTCCACCTAATTCCAGGGTTGAGGGTAATTCCTTATTTACATCTACTTAAGAAATTGTTGACGAAAAGAGGAAATAAGTAAACAGGTCCAAGATAGCAAATATCTGTAACATTCACTGCATTGAGTATGCAGGAGTCAAAAGGAATCAGTAAGGACTAATACTAGAACAGTGGAGTAATTTGGAGACTTTGGAGTGGGGTGGACTCTAATGACTGATTTTCAAGAAAAGCGTACAAATAACAAAATTCTATAAATAGTAGCAAGGTAAACTGGTGGAGCTGCTGTGTAAAACAGCACACGGTTTCTCAAAAACAAAACAAAACAAAACCAGAATTACTGTATGGCCCAATAATTGTACTTCTGAACCTATATATAAAAGAACTGAAAGCAGGAACTTAAACAGTTATTTACGTAACAATGTTCGTAACAAACATTATTAATAATAGCCAAATGTAGATGTGGCCCAAATGTTCAAAAGAAGTATGGATAAAGAGAATATGAACACATATACATGTATATTCATATTCTATTCATATACATACACACACACACACACACACACACATAGTATATGATGGAGTAGTACTCAGCCCTAAAAAATAAAAATCTTATGCATACTACACCCTGGATGAATCTTGAGAATATTACGAAAAAAGCCAATCATAAAAGGACAAAACATATATGATTTTACTTACGATGCTAATAGAATAGCAATGTTCAAAGACAGAAAGTAGAATGGTGATTATGAGGGGTTGAGAGGATGGCAGAGTGGGAAGCTATAGTGTAAAGAGTATAGAGTTTCAGGCTGGGAAGATGAACAAGTTCTGGAGATGAAGGGTGGTGGTAGTTACAAAACGATAATAATGTAATTAATGCTACTGAATTGTACACTTAAAAATAGTTTAAATGGCCAATTCTACACAATGTATATTTTACCACAATAAAAAACAAAAGACTAGTCAAAACTTTGCATCATAAAAACTTCAAAAAGAAAATAAAATTCGACAGACAACCTCGAAAGTTCACTGATCACCTAAAGATAGTCAGTGAACTCCCAGTATAAAGGCCTGTTAAATTTCAACACAAATATGATGAAACAGGAACTTTAGTACTTTTTATAGAATTAGCTTTGTGTTATCCCTTTAATGATTGCCAACTAAATCCCATGCCTAAATATAATAAAAGTTTAATAAAACAGCAGAAATTGTTCTTCTTAATCCAAAGTTGTCTTTCCCACACTAAAATAGAGCAATCACTATTCCACATTTGTTGTTTGTATTTCATCACTGTTTTCAGACAGAACAAGAGATCTGCTGCCTACACACCATTTCTCAGCATCAACACCCATTTTCTTATGCAATTTTAAGTTCTGTTGGCAGGTTACAAATATTTTTTTCAACCACAAACAAAACTTCTTTTGATACTCTAAGTGAATGCTCAAGGAAATGTTCCCAATAAAAAGTCTATTTAAAATAGTAATGTGGAAGTGCATCGACAGTCTCAGGAAAATCTAACTGGTAACTCCATGAAAACTTCAGTTCTAGGGAAAGACATGAAAAACTCTGTAGCTACCCCCTTGAAAAATTATCTATCCAAATGTCTTCAAGGAGGAACTTAGCAAATATTAAAAGAACACTGACTGCAAAAGCTAAAAATAAAGGTGTGGGGGGACTACATTAGCTTCCATGCAATTCCATGGATAATTTTTTTAATGTATAAAACATTACTTTGCAAAAGCTCTTGAGAATAAAAGTATTTAGCTTCAACTGTTATTTCTTAACGATTATAGAATACTAGCTTCTACTGGAAAATTTTAGCTTAAAAACTTAAATCCTAGGGCATACTTTGATATCTCATAAATAAGGACTTCTTTGTTGTTGAAGATCATCTGTAAAACTACACAATCACAAAGATGCACTATGATAGGGAAGACTTATATACACTTAGAGGGTAGTGTCAGGCACTATTGGAAGCACTTTACACATATTAATTCAATTAATCATGAAAATCACCACATGGAACAGGTACCATGACCATTCCTCATTTTATAGAGATCAAACAGAAAAATGGAAATGTAAGATAATTTCACAAATATAACAAACATCACACAGCTGATTAAGTAGTGGAGCCCAGACAGTCTGGCTCCAACATCCATGTTCTCAACCATTATACACACTACCTGTCATGACACACTGGAGAAATAAAATAATTTTGATAATGCTGAATAAGCTCTTTAATAATGGCATAATATATTTCAGTTGTCTCTCTGACCAAAGCATGTTTGGTATTTTGTTTGTTTTTTAACCATGAGCCACTGTCCTAGAAAAGTGTGATTCACAAGAGTAAATCTAGTATAATCTTAGATCGTTGGTACTGTCTATGGTCAAGGAGAAAGTAAATCACAATTAAGAGCTATTTTTAAATCTTTCACTAATTTTACAATCAATATACAAATTTAAAAACGAAGCCAGAAGGACTGGTATAGTAATGTGCACAACAAAGAAATAAATGTATCAAATTTAAAAGAATGAAAAGTAAAGGCACCTAATCACACCTTTTATAAACAAACATACAACTGAAAATTTCAACATATTAAATATGCTTCAGGATACTGAAGTTAGGTAAACTGTCCAAAATAATTAGAGGCTTGAAGAAAGGACAGAGTTCACGATTGGTATGACTCACACATCTCACAGCAAAACAAAAACCACCAGACGTTTCTCTCTTAAAAACAAGACACTGAGTCTGGAAGCAGCCTACAAAGCAAGAAATACCACGTGGAGTCAGACACTCATGTGCATCTAAAAATAAAAAGGGGTGGTAGGCACATGAGTGATGACTTCAAAATCTGACCTTCTCTGAAACACACAATTCCATTTATAACTTACACAATAATTTCAAAACACCTGAAAACAGCAGGTTTCACAAGACAAATCAGAAAGAAGGGCTAGAAAAGACACTTTATAAATCAGATGATAAAATGTATTACAATAAGAAATGACTATTTAGAGAGAGAAAGCAAGATTTTGTTACACTGATGGTATTCTTTGAGTGGGTACCATAAACAAAGTCAACCATTCTCTCCTGAAACTCTTAGGCTAAGCTTCCTGGTTAGAGAGCTGACCTCCACTGAGAAATTGTTTCTCAAAATTCCAGTTTCTGTCTCAAAGGACAGAACCTGCAGACAGACCAAAGGTTGATGCAACTATTTAAACATGGATTCTGTGTCATGGATTCTGAATGACCAAGGCATGAAATAACTATGCGTAGAAGAGCACTTCTTCTGGGACCACATTCAGATCCCACTTGTGAGTAAAGAGAAAGCTAACATCCGCCAAATAATATAATGTAGTAGTCTCCCCAAGATGACCTATAGAAAACAGAACAGAGAAGAAGCACGAATACGACAGAGAAATGCTATAAAAATAAGACTGCAGATGTGCTGGGGGCTATCTATGCAACCTGCACATATTTGAAAATTGGCAATATTTTATGACGTTACAACTAATGATCAACTAAGGTTAATATCAATAAATGGGAACCAATGAAGATTCGCTAATCATACTCACATTGTCAGCCACAGTTTTTAAAGTATTTACAGTAAATAGAGCCTGTCACTAAGGGATATGCTTTCCTGTCACAATCACTGCCAAGAGAAATCAAGTCATGCTTTAAGAGTTCACCACAGCTGTCGGAACAGCAAAGGGCATGACACAGTATTATTAATTACAACTAAAGCACAAAACAAAACCCAATAAAACACTGTCTACTTCCATATATACTTTGTCTTAGACAAGTAGTGATCTTTCACAAACCAGAACCTGTCCATATTTTGAGAAAAACCAAGTTACAGATATACCTGCTTAACTTCTCACTTGGAACCCTGGCACTGAGAACCACGGTCTCAATAGAACGCAGCTTGAAAACCACGGGCTTAGCAAATCAAGTTCCAAATTACCTTGTCATTTAAATCATCCATCGAAGACACACTAATTAGGAATACAAAAGTGAAATGATCCTGGAGAGAAGGATAGAAAGGAAAGAAGTAAAAGGAAGAAAGAGAACCAGAAGAGGAGCAGCCTAGCACCTAAAGGAAAGAGTTAAAGATGGAAAGATAACCAACAATTCTACATCCTACCAAGACGTCAAGATTTGGTACTTGCTCTCTCCAGCCTACTCATTAGAAATATGAATTTCCCAAAAATTCCACCAAAAAACTTCTAATTTAATAACTAAAATCAGTTGCGTAGGTGGATACAAAGTCAACACTCAAAAGTAAATAGCACTCCTATACACAAACAATAAATGCACCGAAGAAGAAATAACAGAGGATACACCTTTCACAAATGCATCAAAAAAATCGAAATACTTAGGAATTTATCTAACAAAGGAAGTAAAAGATCTTTACATTAAAAACTATAATTCTCTAAAAAAGGGAATTCAAAGGGATATCAGAAAATGGAAAGATATACTATGTTTCTGGATAGGAAGAACCAACACAGCAAAAATGGCCACACTTCCTAAATTACTATACAGATTTAATGCAATTCCAATCAAAATATCATTAACATACTTCACAGAACTAGAAAGGACAATCATGAAATTCATCTGGAACCAGAAGAGACCAAGAATAGCAAAAACAATTCTGGGCAACAGGAGCAAGGTAGGGGGCATCACAATTCCTGACCTGAAACTATACTATAAAACTACTGTGATAAAAACAGCATGATACTGGCAAAAAGACAGACCTGAGGATCAATGGAACAGATTAGAAGACGCACAAACAACTCCAAACACACTGAAATACCTCGTCTTTGACAAAGGAGCCACACACCCACACTGGAAGAAAGATAGCCTCTTTAACAAATGGTGTTGGAAAAATTGGCTTGCCACGTGCCAAAAACTAAAACTAGATACATGTCTCTCACCATGTACTAAACTAAAATCAAAGTGTGTCAAAGATCTAAACATTAAAACAGGAACGCTAAATTTACTGGAGAATAAAATATGAAGATTCTCGAAGACATAGGGGTAGGAAAAAAATTTATGAACAGAAGCCAGACTGCATGGGAAACAATACAAAGAATCAGCATCTGGGACCACATCCTACTAACAGGTTTTTGCACAGCAAAAGAAATCACCAATAGAGCAGGGCAAAAACCCACAGAATGGGAAAAAATTTTGGCCAGCTGTCCCTCACACAAAGGTCTAACATCTAGAATATACAAAGAACTCAAAACCATCAAACATCCCAATTCAAAGACCCAATCCAAAAATGGGCATCTAAAATGAATAAACATTTCTCAGATGAAGACATAAAAATGGCAAATACATGAAAAAGTGTTCAACATCACTAGTCATTTGAGAGATACAAATCAAAACAACATTAAGATTCCATCTCACTCCAGAAAGAACAGCTATTATCAAAAAATCAACCAATAACAAATGCTGGCGGGGCTGTGCAGAAAAAGGAACCCTCCTCCATTGTTGGTGGGAATGTAGATTAGTCCAGCCACTGTGGAAATAAGTATGGAGATTCCTCAAAAAACTACAACTAGAGGTTCCATTTGATCCAGCTATTCCTCTACTGGGCATCTTCCCAGAAGAATTAAAATCATCATACCACAGCGATGTATGCGCAACCATGTTTATAGCAACACAATTTGTAATAGCTAAGTCTTGGAAACAACCCAAATTCCCAACAACTAATGAATGGCTAAAGAAGATGTGGTTTTTCTACACAATGGCATACTACACCGCCAGAAAAAAGGATAAACCAGAGTCATTTGTATGTAAATGGATGTTCCTTGAGAACATACTATTAAGTGAAATAAATCCGACACTTATCAGTACACATCGAGTTGTTTCTCTGATATGGGAAACCATAAGTGTAAATAAGGACAAAGGGGTATAATAGATATTATGTTAAAAAAGAAAAAAAAAAGATAGTATTCAAAAGAGAGGAGGCATGGAAATGGCTCCTTCCCTAGTCACCACCTCAGGTGAGACTCTGGCCCTTGCAGATACATCAACTGTGGTCTGGCAGAAGACCTGAACTATGCTCAAACCCCTAACTTTCAGACACAGTGACATCAGTGTGTTTTAAGTACCTATGCTTGGGAGAATACTGCTCCACTTCAGTAACTAACACAGGACCTTAAAAACTGTCAAATCACTCTACTTCCACAGTTACTCCATGGTCAGAAGAACTGTTCTTCTGACAGGTTCTTCTGAACAGAGTTCTTCTGACAGGTTCAAGAGCCATCATGCTCTTCAAGCTACAACATGAATGAGACAACCCATCACATGCTAAAGAGTAGTAAAAGCAATAATAGATACAAGCCCCGTGGGAGGTCTACACCACACTAAACCAACATAACCTCGAAACTTACTGTTAAAGCTACCCATCCTGGCCAACCTCAAAATACTCAAGCATCATGTTCTGAGTTGTGACTGCATTTTATTATTTAATATTAAAACAGACTAGAAAACATCAGAAAGCATCCCACATGAGTATCTGTTGTGCCACTTCACCTCAATTCTGTAATTAGGGAGAACCCACAGAACATACAATGCCATGCTATCAGTTAGGAAGACCTAAGGGGAAGAACATGACAAGTAAACAGGTAACTATACATAAGAAAATATGACAAGAACCATAAAGACAGCAAAATCTAGAAAGGAAGCAACAGCTTCCCTGTAGCGGGAACCAGGTAAAACGTCCAGAAGGATACAGGACTTTAGTCGAGCCTTGAGTAAGAAGGTAGCATTTCACACACGGATACAAGAGGTACGGAAAGGAATGGCACTTGCTTTGCAGAAGGAGAAAACAGCAAACTGTCACAAGAGTTATTAACTGTGCCAGAGAGACAGAAAGAGGAGGGGGGGAGAAATAGAACAAGAATGTGAGTGCACGTAAGACAGCATGAGCTGCAGCAAGAATCAGGCTGGAGAGAATATTGAACATGATGGAGAGGTGTGTATTTATGAGAGATCCATACTAAAATTTTAAACACAATGGGTTAGAAAAGATGATGCTTTTCGCTCTATGGCCCAGTTTTGTGAGATTCTGGTATCCAAATGGCATGCCCAGGGCACGGCTTTCAGTGTGGCCCGTTGTGGAGAAAGGGACTGAATGGGGGCCTGAAGTACTCAGGGATATTTCAACTTGATTAATCACATGCAAACTTCCTTTTCAATTCTGTCTTTTGATAATCTATAAATACATCAACTCTGTAAAGTTAAATCTATTCATTCATAACCAAATATACTCTTGTTCACATTTTGTTTTTTATTAACATTACTTCATCTGAAAAATTTTTCAAATGCTATTTTAATCTATACCGCAAAATACATCACATCAAATACTCAGGGACTGGTACACTTGCCCTATAAAGTGTTAGTAAATATATTAGGTTTTAACGGCCATATAGTCCTTGTTTCAGCTGCTAGATTCTGTTGTTATAGAGCAGAACTAACCACAGTCAATATGCAAATAAAGGAACACAACTGTGTTACACTGAAACTTTATTTACAATAACAATGAATGGAATATGCTTGAGTTTTGGGCCATAACCTGCAGACCTCTAATGAATATTTTCTTGCACTAATTTACTTTCTAAAGGAATAAACTGCAACCCCTTTCTGCATATTAGCTTAATAACGGTGTAATTGTATCAATGTTTTATGGAGGTTGTATGTCAGGTATCAAGTTAAATTCTTTAACTCCACTTACTAAAAGAATTTCTGGAAGAAGATGAGAATGATATACAGAAGAAAATCCTGCCAACTTTGTCTCCAAATGCACTCCAAGAGTCTGGTGTAGTGGTGCATACCTATAATCGCACTACTTTGGAGGCTGACATGGGGGGTGATGGTGAGTTAAGGCCAGGGGAGGCGAAAAGTTAGAGGACAGTCTAGACAACATAGTGAGACCCTGTCTCAAAAAAATAACACCTCAAATCCACCCTGTTTTCACATCCTCCATCAGCACATGAGCCAGGTACACACTGTTCAGGTGTATGTTCAAGGTGCCTGATGCCCCACAGAGCAAAACAGAAACAGCTCTGCCCTTGGGAGCTGACATTCAGGTGCATGGTCAATGTGCACACACCATAAAGCTAATACTTAGGAAAGTGGCCCAGTGTTAGTGCTGCAGAGAAAACAACAGAGATGAGTACACAAGCTTGGGACACCAGAGTGGAAAGGAGGATAGTTTTCAATAGGAGCAATCCTTACAGGGTGGGGCTCACCCTCAGACACGACTTTGCCACCTCACACCTGGACCATTCCAACAGCATCCTTTTCTCTCTCCTTCCATTCTGACTCTGTTACAGAATATTGTCTACTCTGCAGCCAAACAGTGTCCACTAGGGCCCATTCCACTCACATGGTGAATATAGTCCAGTCTCACCTGGTTCTGGGTTACCTTCCAGACCACATTTGCTGCTGCTTTCCCTCAACACTCCCTGCTCACAGCAGCTTTCTTCCTGATCCATGCCAAAACCCCTCTATTTCCAGGCCCCTGTACTCCAAGACATCCGCACGACTCTCACTCACTTCCTTCACAATTCACATTAACCAGCATTACTGCAAAAGTCATCCTTGAAACTGCCCAAAATGGCCCTTTCTTTTACTCAACATCTCAGATGACTTTCTTTGTTACATTTTCTCCACCTCGCATACTTAGATAGTAGTCATTTGTCTACCTGTCTGTCTCCCAAAATCTAAACTTCAAGAACACATGGATCTTATTTCTAGCACAACATCCCTAATACCTCAAACAGTGCCTGGCACCTCAATAAACGATTCTGAATTAAAATTTTGGGTGAATAAGAGAATGAGGCACTCCTTTACAAAAAGGAATTAAAGCTTTCCCAACTTCACACATTGATAGAAAGACCAAACCAGGACCTGGGCTTAATTTTGTTGGATACAAGAGCCAATAGTCCTCATCAATAAGGAATGGCCTCATGGAGCTGGTAATAGAGAAATCCAGAATAATGTAAATCATTAACTTCAGAGGATTGATGGGAAGAATAAACAAGTTAATACCTGTGAATTACTTAGAAAAGTCCTGGAACAGTGTAGGTATTCACTGATGATAATCTTGATTAAATGAAATGGCTTTTAAACATGAAAACTTACTCACCACCCATCTGTAGTCTGGGAGGCAATACACCAGGTGTTGGCCATGAAAAACAGGGTCCTAAAGCTTCAGGACTTCCAGGTAAATGAGGTCTCTTCTCTGTGAGATAACAGGGTAAGTAAGCAGGCTTCTTATCTATGGGTTACATCATTGGTAGGGGCTGGCACCACTTACTGCACAAGCCTTCTAACTGAGGGGGTGGCCCACAAGTTATCTTCTTATATATACCAAAAACAATCTTTAAAGTCTTTTGACATCACGTATACTGCTATCTTATTTCTATAAAAACTCAGTCGTAAAGCAGAATATAAGTAAACATACATTTTTAAAAATCTTCACATTTTGCATTTATTTTCAAGTATAGAAAAGAGTCTCATTTGTCACAGCTTTTAATGCAGTACAAGACAGATGTATGTCATTTTTGCGAATTTTAAGATAATATCTGGTTAGTGAGTTTTTTCTGTCACTAAAGTTTTGTGAAACTAAGTCCAGACATCAGTCTGACCATCAGAAACACAGAAGATAGAGCTCTAAATGAACGCAAATAAAAACATATTTGCCAATAACAATATATTGCCACATCTATTAAAAATTAAGAATCATAGTTATAGAGGCTTGGAATAAAAAGAAGCTTAGAAGGCATACCTATGAGACATTCTTTTAAAATACATTTAATTATTTTGCCTATCAAACACAGAAGTGCTTGCTTAAAACCCAGCTGAAATTTCTTTGGACAGTCCAGAAGGTAGCCAAAACTACCCATTAATACTGTTCAAAAAAATATTCCAGATAATCACTTAAGCTTGCAAAACATGGAAAAATAAAGCAGCAGATATACCAAAGTCTTCAATAATGTATACTAGTTGATTGGAATGGGAATGAACAGAAAATACCATTTTCAAATGGTACACTTGCAAGTGTTGCGAACAACTGGCTCAAGTGAAACACAGACACAACTCTAGTTCAAATGACTGTTTTAATAAAACCATAAATCAACCAAGCATGTTATCATGCATAAATGGAAAACACATACTCTTGTACTGATTAAAAACATAAAGAGAATGAAGAGATTTTTAAATCTCTATACACTCTATACAGCCAAATCCTAAACATCTGCAATGATCAAAGTATGCCACAAAGGGATGAGCAAAGCCTCTCCTACTGCTCCCTCCGGCACCACATCCTCTTACTGTGACTTCGCCACAACAGAGGCACTTTTAATAAAACAGTTCAAAACATCGGTATAACGTATCTACAAAAATTTTAATTCATATGAATTCTTAAATGTTGGTGTAAGTTTAACATATCTGTTCTTTTCTGAAGGTGCCTTATAAAGTTGAAGCCATTACTGATAACTATGTAATCACATTTGTTTTCAGTGGTCATAATGTAGATATATAACTTTTTTAAAACACTGATTTCACTTACATGTAAGAAGCATAAAAACATTAGCTCAATTTTAACAAGAAGAATCATACCACTTTCTAAAATATAAAACATTCAGAAAGAAAAAGATAATTGGCTGATACTTGAATTGCTACTTATGAAACCATCTGAAGTTATAAAATTTTGAGTTTACTGTCTCACAGTACATAATGACTGAAGCAAAAATGTGAGACCCATGACATTACCATCATCATCAGTTTCTAGAATTCCGTCCTGAAACATCCCACGTGAAGGCACTGTTAGCTCCAGCTTGAGACACATTAGCAAGGCCATAATCTAAACCAGGGGTGGTGAACCTATGGCACACATGCCAGCAGCGGGCACACAGAGCCCTCTTGTTGTCAGCGCACAAGCCAAATCGCCCAGCATGGCTCCAGCAGCCAAGCATGGGGTAACAGTGCACACAGGGGGTCATGAGCATGCTCAGAAAGGAGTAGCAGTGCCAGGCGATGACATCACAGCAGTGCCTCACTAGCCGCCACTCATCTGAGCTTTCGTATGGCCGGTCAGCATTCAGATTTAATTGCAGCACTGGCACTTTGGGACAAACAAGTGGGTTTGGGGCTGCAGTTTGGCAATCAACCTCTAAAGGGTTTGCCATCACTGTAACCCCTGATGGTGACAGTTTGCCATTCGGTCCCACAAGACCAAATGAGAGACTATGAAAGCTCTAAAACAAGCCTCTACTAAAGAAAGGACTCACTGCTTTGGGTTGGAAGGCAGCACTCTGGGAACAGCTGGACCCAGTCTATGAGCCATAATGCAAATAAGCACCTGGGCCAATGAGGTGGCACACACCTGTAAACCCAGCACTCTGGGAGGCTAAATCTGGAAGATTGTAATTTGGGCCCAGCCTGGGCAATTTAGCAAGACTAAATAAAAATTAAAGCAAGGGCTGGAGATGTAGCAGAATGCAAAAGTCTGGATTTAATTCTCAGTACCATTGGGAAAAAAGAAAAAAAAGCACTTGGTAGAGAGGACTGATGGGGAGGCAAGTGCAAGAGAAATGTTTAGAAAGGGTACAGACCTTTCTTCAAGAACAAGAGGCACCTTTGGAGCCAGGCCCTCCAGGTTATAGGGGTTCCATTGCGTCACAAAGCATTAGAGCATTCCACCAGATCAAAAGCAAGCTTTACACAAAAGACCAACACACAGGGCCTTGTTGATATGAACACAAGTAACTAACAGTAAATCCTCCCTTTCTCAGATCATGCCAAGCCGTTCAGGCAAAAATAATGTTGGTGCTTCTCCTGGAGTATGGGACAACTGTACACCACAATTACCCTTAGAACAAGAGTAACCAGTCAACAATTTCTTAGATAGTTTAAAAAAAAAAAAAACCTTAACACACCACCTTATTTAATACAATGACAAAAAATATTTGGCAGCATAAAATACAACATCTACTTTCCCTTAACTTCTGGCAAATAGAAAACACTGTAAACTTGTAATTTCCTATGAAAAGATGGTACACGAAGGAGAATTTTACATAATTTTTTAGGCCAGCCTGAAATATTTATTTGAAAAAGTAAAAACACAGGCACAATGTATCATACAAAGAAATGTCTTAACATCATAATAAAATCACTGTTGGAAGGAAACAAACATCAGTGGCTACCTGCCCTGGGAAGGTAGACACTCAGTCAAAAATGAAATTTATTTATTGGGACTATTCTAATGGGAGAATTGGAGAAGAGGTTAAAAACAGAAGAAAAGGAAAAGCAACCCAACTCCATTTCTGCAAACCTAACAGTGATTGTGTTACAAATTTGAGACATCTGGGCTATCACCAAGATTTATAACTGAACCCTTCAGTTTGTCCCTGTAATCAGCTTAATTTAGGGCCTTCAAACCTGAGGTATCTGAGGCTCATCTGGAAGACAGTCTGGGAATCTGATCTACCCTCAGAGCTAAACCTAGCAGCATCCAAACTATCATCCCCATTGCTCTGGTGCCTGGGGCAAGGCAGGCGCAGCACCATGGGTGTGGCTGGTCCATGTTTCCTCTGGACCTGGGAGACAGAAAAACAACAGAGCAGCAACGGCTTTGCTATACTCTGTGGTAAGCTCTATGGTAGTGGGGTAAGTAATTGAAAGAAAAAATTGAGCAAAATCCCACTCAAATGTTTAAAAACGTATTTCCTTCAGGAAGAATTGATGTAGAGCCGCACATGGTAGCACACACCTGTAATCCCAGCACTCAAGAGGCTGAGACAGGAGGATTGCCACAAGTTCCAGGCCAGCCTGGGCTACACAGCAAGTTCAAGGCCAGCCTGAACGACATAGAGAGACTCTGTCTCAAAACCAGAAGAAGGAGGAAGAAGGAAAAAGAGGAGGAAGGAGGAAGAGAAGGAAAAGGAGGAGGAGGAGAAGGAGAAGAGGAAGAAGATGGCAATGACTTCATTGAGGATGACTGTACCCATCTCTTGTCTTTATATTCGAGCCTTCATGTACTTATTAACAAAATGAACTAGAACTAAGAGTAAAATATCGGAAACCAAGGCCTGAGCTGCAGTTTCAATTATACCACTAACTGCTGATATGATTGCTTTTCCAGCTTTCTAATACTTAAAATGCATGTAATTCCTACCTTTCATACACGTTCAGGGATTAAAGAAAAATAACATGTAAAGCACAGCACAATGCATGTCACATACAGAGTCCTCGCAGGAAGTCAAGTCCTTCCCACACCCCATCCCTCACAGTCTTCTTTACACACTAATTAAAACTCAAGCTGTTAAAGATAGCCGCAACAATAAATAATTAATTCACCATAACACAGTACCGCTACTGACTCTTCAAATAACAAAAACAGCAAGAGGGGTGGTACATAAACATGTGTTAAAGAAATGAAGAAAATTACTAAAGAATGTTGTATAAGGACCACGATGAAAATATCACCAAAAAAAGGAGCCAGGAATGGATTGTTAAGTCAAACCACACAAAAACACTCAAGCCTCCATAATTTATTGGTGTCTTCTGATACAGTTTGATTAACTCTTTTTGCTTTTTTATGATTCTTACTTTGAATTTGAAAAAAATACCATGTTCATTCATTCTATTCACTTAAAAGATGTACTGCAATTAAATTATTTTGAAGAACAAAATAAAAGAGAACATTCTCATTTTCTAAAATTAACTGAGATATAAGCTCAACAGAAAGGTAATGAGCTCTGATTCCCCTCTCTATGATTATGCTTCGCAGGAAATGAGAGAAATGCATTTATGGGTAAAGTGCAAGTAGAGATGACTGCTAGCAGATCACAATGCTGATTACTCCAGTGCTGATTTCACCTAGCAACCATACTCATTTCACCCTGAAAGTCACTTATTCAAATCAAAGTACAAAGACCACTTTGAAATCAGTAGAGGGAAAATAACAACAGGACACTGTACTGGGTTGAGAAAACTCACATCTACCTGGAAACTGTGAATGTAACCTTATTTGGAAGTAGTCCCTTCACAGATCTAATCAAGTTAAAATGAGGTGAAATGGAATAGGGAAATCTGAACACCAATGCAGAGTAAAGAAGGCCACAGTGGAGACAGACACAGAGACTGGAGTCATGCTGCCCAAAGCCAAGGAGAAGCGAGAATTGCCAGCAATCATCAGAAGCAAGAAGGCAGGGAAGGGCTCTTCCTTAGAGCCTCCAGAGGAACATGGCACCGCCTACACCTTGATCTGGGATTTCTGGACTCTGGAACTCTGAGACTACAGTTTTGTTATTTTAAGCCACCCAGTGTGTGTTATTTTGTTATGACAGCCATATGAAACTAATAAAAGTATATGCTCAGAAACCTGATCTCGACTATTCAAATTAACATGCAATTATGTGCATACCAGCATATGAGAAGTTACGAACCTATTAGCAGTGATAATCTCTGGGTAGTAGACTGGCTGACTTTTACCTTATGATTTGTGCTTTTTCCAAATTTTCTAAGCCTTTTTTCAGTAAGTATGTTTACTTTTAAAATCAGAACAAAAGTCAAAAAAGATGACTCCAAAAGAAAACTACACAACTAAACTAATCAAGACGCAAGGCATAAAGAAAAAACATACAAAATTACAAAGGGCAAGGAATAAATAACCACTGAAATACAGAATCTTTTTTAAAAAATCAGAGACTATACAAACTTTAGATAAATGATTTTGAAAGTCCAAATAAAATGGGTAATTTTGTAAAAAAAAAAAACAACACAATTTACCAAATCTGATCCCAGGAAAGACAGTAGACTAAAAAGTCCAAATACCATAGCAAAAATAGAAAACCTAAAAAATCCTCCTTATCAAACCAAATAACAAAGAAATCAAAAGAGAAAATCTCCCATATTCCCAGGAATATCAAAAATTCCAAAAGGTGTTTTCCAGATCTCAGCACATGATAGATGGAGTGCCCAAATAGAACAGACAGCCTCACCTGCTCGAAGAGGAGAGTTGGCTGTCAACAACTCTAACTCAGCAAGAATCTGCAGTGTAGAGACTGATAGGTGAGCGAGCCTTCAAGAATTCTGGAGAACTACATAAAAATTCCTTTTAAGTACTGTACTGATCAGCCTTTGTGAGTTAGCAAAAAATAGAGGCCAAGTAAAGAAGCCCTGGTAACAGGCAGAACAATTTCTCATTGGCCAGAAGAAAAAGACCTAACACACAGGACCCTGAATAAAATCATCAAAGAGTAATTTCCTTCCTTGTGGAGGAAAACTACCCCTCAACTAAGGGGAACAGTACCCTATACCTGCTTACCGTACATTAAAAGCAAAGTCACAAGAGATCAATTGTCTCCAAGTAACAAAACTCTGCTCAACAACACAGTTCAAAAACATTTTGGAGAATAAAAATAAACCAGCACCCAACTACATAAAATTTACAGCATGGATCCTAAGAAACAATTGCCAGACATGGAAAAAAGTAGGAAAGTATGACCCACAATGAGGAGAAAAATAAGTCAATAGAAATACAATGAGAAATAACACAGATGATAAAATTAGTCGACAAGAGCTTAAACAGCTAAATATACTCCATGTGTTCAAAAAGATAGAGGAAACTATGAGAATAATAAGAAAAGAAACAGATACAAAAAAAGATGAAAAAAGACGAAAATCAAACATCTAGAAATTAAAAACAGAACAGTAAAGGAAAATAAGCAGCCAGGATTATTAGCATATAAAACACTGCACAAAAACTGCTATGTAAACTTGAACACAAAAATACAAATTATCTGAATTGAACCAGAAGACTGAAAATTAACAGAATAGTAGTGAACTGTAGGGCAACACGAAGCAGACAAACAAAATATTAACATACAATTGAAGTCCCAGAAAGAAGAGAGAAGGATATTTGAGGAAATATTGCCCAAGCTTTTTAAAATGTGATGAAAACTGGAAACCCATAGAGATCCAAGAAACTCAATGAACACAATGTAGCAACAACATGACAAGCCACAGCAAGACACATCCTAAGTAACAATTCCAGAACCACTAAGAAAAATTTAAAACACCCAGAGGGAAATTAAAAACACATTATATTTATAGGAGCAAAAATTAAAGTGACAGCTGACTTCCGGTCAGAAACAATGCAAGGCCATAAAAAATGGTGCAATATCCTTAAAAATATTAAAAGAAAAAAACTTGTGAAGCAAGAATCCTACGCTCATTGAAAATACATTCAAAAATGAAAGTGACAGAAAGGCTTTTTCACACCCACAAAAGCTGAGGAAATTCAGCAGCAGCAGACCGGCACTACACGATGTGTTAAAGGTTAACAGACAAACCTGATACCGGATGGAAATCTTAATCTACAGAAAGGAATGAAAAGTACTGGACTGATAAGTACATGACTCAATAACGGAAGATTCTTATTCTTATTTGAAAAAAAAAAAAATTTCTTTAGCCAAGCATGCTTCTGTAACCCCAGCACTCATGAGGCTGACACAGGAGGATCCTCAGTTCGAGGCCAGCCTGAACTACAGAGTGAGTTCCAGCCACCCTGGATTCCTGAACTACACAGTGAGACCCAGTCTCCAAAAAAAAAAAAAGGAAAAAACAAAGAAAGAAAAAGAAAAGTCTCTTTAACAAATGTGCCTGAAAAGAGCAAAAATTAAAACTTATATTGCCTAAGGGGTTTATAATATACACAGAAGTAAAATGGAGAAACAACAACCAAATCAATAAGGACAGGGAGATTTAATAGTATATGACTATCAGGTTCTAAAGGTTCTTAAAGTATATCTAAAATGGTCCTGTATAACTTTGAAGTAAACTGCAGTAAGTTACATGTGTATATAACTTTGAAGTAAACTGCAGTAAGTTACATGTGCTGTGAAGCAGTTAGCAACTGCTTAAAATAGGGCCAAAATAAATGGATAAGAGAGCTAAATGTAAAAACAAAAATTACAGAATTTCTAGAATAAAAAATAGAGAAAATGTTAGGGGCCTTGGTTTAGACAAAGATCTTAAGGAGGCTGAGGTAGGAGGATCACCACAAGTTCAAGGCCAGCCCAAGCTACATTGTGAGTTCTAGGCTAGTCTGAACTACAGAGTGAGACCCTATTTCAAAGAACCAATCAATCAATAGCTAGCTAGCTAGCTACAAGCAGTTCGGCCATCTCACTCCCACTTATTTACTTAAGAAAAATTTAAGTACATGTCCACAAAAAGATTCACAAATGAATACTGAAAATGGCATATTTGTAATCAGAAAATAATCAAATCAAGTATTCATCAACAAGTGAATAAACAAATTTTTATATATTACCATCATGGAATACTACTCAGAAATAAAAGGGCATAAATTGTTATATATCCAATATCTTGACTCTCACAATATAAGTTATACTAAACCAGAAAAAAAATGGAAAATAAGGTATCATTCATGTAAAACGCTAGAAAATGCAAACTAGTCTACGGTGATGAAAAGCAGATAATTTCTCTACAAAGACGGATGGTGGTAGGAATGGATTATAACAGAACAACGGAAAACATTGGGGCTGATGGAAATGTTACAATCATGATGTACCAGTGGCTTCATTGTTGTATACTTAAGACAAATTCCTCTAAAGGAACTTTCAGGCCATAACAAAAAATCTAGACGCAAATCTGAAGGACCCCACACACCAAAAGTGCTTCTGTTTATTTGTTTGTTTCCAGGGGTACCAGGGTCAAACCCAGGGCCTGATACATGCTAGACAAGCACTCTACCATTGAGCTGTATCCCTGGACTGTTTTGTTTTGTTTAAGACAAGGTCCTGGATAAGTAGTTCAGACTAGCCTCAAACTCACTTTGCAGGCAGGTGGCCTCAAACGTGTGATCTGCCTGCCTCAGCTCCCTCAGTAACTGGGATTACAGGTGTGTACCACCATGCCTGGCTAAAAGTGCTTTTTAAAAGAAAATCTATAACATGAATAATGATTCCTGGGTAAAAATTAAAACAAATCAAAACAATTAAATTACCTTTGGAGAACGCTGGAGAACAAATTTTTTGAACACCACAAATAAAATGACAGGCATTTAGCCTGTCTTTTCTATAGTAACTATATATTTGAGTAATCGAATAATTAGGAAAAACTCTTTTCAGAAGATTCTAACTGAAAGAAGCAGCAGCAATAGAAGAATTAAAATACTACCATTTTGCAATCCATAATGAATCAGGTCAGAGTTTGGCAATTGGCCAGATTCAACCCATGCCCCATTTGTGTATGACCCAGAAGGTAAAAATGGCTATTGTATTTGTAAAGGGATGTAAAAGGAAATAAAACTATTTGACAGAGATCTATGTGTTCTGCATAGCCTAAAATATTGGTTACCTAACTTAGTACAGAGTATTTGTCAGCTCCTGGCCTAGCCAATAATTCAGCCTTTTTTTTTTTTTAACCATTAGGTAAAAAAAGACTGATAAAACTTTATAAAGGCTGAATTAAGTTAACATATAACTCATAGGGTAACGAAAGCAATAAAACTGGACATAAGTCTCCTGCTTTGATGCAATAAGTGCACAGCACCAGCAGTCTTGTCAAAACTCTGAATTTTGATGAAGTGTCCAAATCTAATTCTAATCAGTGTCTAACCAGACACTGGAGATAAAGAAACACACTGAATAATATCATGAGAATGCAATCAGCAAATAAGAATGTGGAAAAGTCTATAGGATAAATGAATTCCTTACATGAATTACAAAGGAAGGAAGATGGGAAAGGAATGGAATGAAAGAAAAGCAAAGAAAAAGAAGAGAAAGGATGCAAACAAAAGGTAGAGAGTTACTGTTAAGACCATGTGAGTAAAGGGTTAATATTGGCCTGGGCTGATGTGGGATTTTCCTGGGAGTGACCTGGGTGTCCCTTTCACACTTGTTTCCTTGGAAACAACAAAATTAAGATAAATGCAGCATGCTATATCTGCTTCATCTCTCTATGGAACTGCCCTTGGATAGCAGAAGCTGTGAACTGCTATGCAGGACTGGGGCCTAGTTAACTAGAACAGTATACAACATGATTGCTAAACTGAGGTTGGGTCTTCTTGTGTTAAGGTGGCATCCACACACCTTGGCTCTCATCCATGACAATCAAAATAATTCAGGTGAGTGGCCAAGGTTTCCTAATGCAATGAAGAGGTTGTACTGGCTCTGCCTCCTGCTCTTAGTCCTTAAATGAATCTCAACTTCAACACTGCATCTAAGCAGTACTGCATTAGCTAAAAGCCATTTGAGTCCTTGTGAATCTGGGGGTCCACTCAGACACATGACCAGAGCTATGATGGTGCAGAATATCAACCACAGAGTTTACAGATCTCATTTTGGTCTTGAATCAGAATGACCATTTTTAAAGGTGTGGGAGGCAGGGGGAATGTATAAAAGCACCAGCTGTGAAAGCTTAGAGACTGACCAGCTAATTGATTATGCTAAGGAAGTATAATTAATTTCATTTTATGACAATGCCATTTGATTGTGCTGTTTTATTTTCCAGAAGGAGAGAAAAAGAATGAACAAGAACCTTTCTTTAGACATACATAATTGATGCACTCACCAGTTAAATGACACACTGTCTGGAATCTGATTCAAAACAATCCAGGTACACTGGGGCAAGGACAGCGTACTTGGGGGAAGAGAGGTGACATAGTGTCCCCATGAGCTAACAACTGTAGTAGCTTGGTAAGTACTTGAGGGTTCATTATACTACCTTCTCTTTTCTATATGTTTATAAAGTTTTACCCCATTAAAAAAGGGAGTAAAAAACGTAGAAGAGTAGTGGGTAGAAAAATTGGACACAAAAGAAAGGATCACTATAGGTTTCAGAGCTATTTAAAACTTTAGGTGAGCATGGTGCATACACCAGCAATCCCAGCATTTGGGAGGCTACTGCAGGAGGATCACTGCAAATTCAAGGGCAGCCTGACCACACAGTGAGTTCAAGGACAGCCTGAATTACACAGCAAGATTCTGTCTCAGAAAACCAGGAAAAAAATTTAAATGTGATTCATATATTTTTAGAAGTGTATCTATTTCAACCTACTTGCAGCTTCTCTTTCCATTTTGCATTAATTTTTTCATGTAAAACTTGAATACTAAATTAGCAAATATCTCTGAATAATATCCACAAGACCTCAAAAACAAAATATATTTCTTCAGGAATTACATTTTTTTAAAAGAGACAAAACTCAGCTAAGAAAACAGTACAAAGGATGAGCCAAGCCAATTTCTGATTTGGGGTCACTTGATAAGACTATTCCAAGAACCAGAACAGCTCATCTCATTTTCTTCCACTTAATTCAACTGAACAAATATTTACTATTTGTTAGAAGGAAGCATTGTAAGGAGTACAAGTGAGAACAGAAAAAGAGAGAAAAGTATGTTGCCTTCGCAGAGACCAGGAAGAAACCATTTCATTCCCACCCACTTCAGAACAAAAACAAAACCAAAAACAAAGCTGGGGATTTAGCTCAGTGATTAGAGTGCTTGCCTTGCAAGCACAAGGGCCTGAGTTCGATCCCCAGCACCACAAAAAATAAATAAATAAATAAATAATAAAAAAATTTAAAAAACAAAAACAAAAAAAAAAATCATGTCTAACGTACTAACATATCAACACCTTACACTATCTGCTCACAGCTGGCCGACAAAAACAGATACCTATTAAGCATGTTGCATTTCTAAATTGGATTTTTTAAAAAGCCATCAAAAAAGCTGCAAATCATTAGTGATAGGTAGTAACAAAATTCTTGATCATGTTATTCTCAACTAAAAGAAATACATCCTCTGGATGCTGACTAATAACTTGAAGTACACACTGAGTCAAGCAAAAAACAGCCCCGTGAGTGATGGCGGGGACTGGGAGTTCCAGCAGCATATTCTTAATTAGGAAATACTGACCTTAGATGTCTGTTACAGTAAGTTGTTTTGGAAAGAGTCCTCAGGCAAAAAAAAAGATCACAGATTTTGTTATGCTTTCCACTGTAAACAAGTTTTTGCTTTCCCTCTGATAAAAACACTGTGGTTTCTGCAAGCAACATTAATGGAGCCAAAATGCATGTATGCCCTTTGCCTTCAAAAAAAGTTCTTCTGGATTCTACTTTTAGTATTGCAGCCAACGAAAAAGTTACATGTAGTAAAAGATACATACATAGCCAAGAAGAAAACATGAAATATCCCCCTCAGTACAAAATCAAAGGACAGCAGTTGGTTATCAGACTGTATTTCAGCAGCTCAACTAAAACTTAACCTCCTTTCATAATAAACAACATGGCAGAAAATGTACTTTTATTTTCTTTCTGGTGATGGGATTGAAGCCAGGGCCTTAACATGGTAAGCAAGTGCTCTACCTCTATTCCAGCCCTCTAGCCCTCTGTATTTACTTTCTAATGGAGTACAGAATACGTTAAAAATCACACTCATGGTTTCTATCACAATTTCTCACTAATGACAGCACATCCAGCTCCACTTTCTCTCCTGAAGTCGAAACTCAAATTGTCAACTGACAGCTGAAAATCTCTCATAAGTACCTCCAATATAGGTTCAGAATTCAACTGATTCATCCTTATCCCACCACCAAATCTCCTCTTCCTTCTCAACTGCCTGACTACAAGAACACAGTACCATCATATCCCAGTCAGAAACTGTGGGAATCATCTCTCTCTGTCACCCTTGTCCCACTTCCATATCCAATCAACCTTTTTTTTTCTGTAAAAGCCCAGTTAGGAAATATTTTCCAAGGCTGGGCTTTCCAAGCCAAATGGCAATATCGAGGTTATTATAGAAGTGCTTATGCAATGAGAGAAAACAGATTTCCTTAAGAGTCTTATTGACAAATGTACCAATACAAATAATGAATACAATTTTTTGTAATACTAGTCTATCAGAAGAATGGAATTATTCTTCTTTGTGGAAGAATAATATTTTACTTAATTTGGGTTCAAATATAAAGTCCCTTACCATCAAAATTGGTAACAAACATTCATCTGATAAAACTGACATATAAAAATATTTTACTTATTTCATCTTCAAAAATGCCTTTTCACAGACATAGGCAAGCAGTGATAGCAATCCACAGCATGTGATTTTAATTGAGCAAATTCATTGCATGGAAACATTTATAGAATTCTCTGCTTGCTATCTGTCTTTTAGTATGTCATTTACAATACTGATTAATAACTTCCAAAGAAGGTTAGGTGGAGGTTACTCACTGCTACACTTAAAAGGATTTTAAAATGTGGAAATTTTCTTTGCTCTTGCATCAAGGTCTGAAGAAATGCTGCTAGGACTGTAGTTTGAGCTCAGAATATTTACCTACAGCAAATCTGGAAGAGAATGAAGAACTTGCATTTTGGTTTAACGTTTGACAACACGTGAAGTATAGAGAGCGGCCTGACATTACTTATGATATAAATGTTAGCTGCTATCAAAACAACTTTACTACATATAAGCTTCACTTTGCCTTTTAATTTTATATCAATTTCATTTTAAAAATATTGTCAAGTCTTCAGCGAAACCTAATTTCCAAAGCCAGATAATGTTCAAAACAATAGTTAAGGGTGGTTCTTTTTCAGAATAAATTTAACTTTGAACCTGACCTCAAAACAAATCACAGTAAAATTCTGCCAATGCTAAGCCACCAAACTCTATGATAGGGCACATCAGAAATATCCAGCTTTAGTTTCTGACAAAAATTCATGAAAGAAACAAAGAAGAATAAGGCAAGTCTTCAAGAGTAATTGAAGTTCTCCAATGACACTACTTGTTCAACACCACAGGACAACTTAAAATATTCTCATCATCATGTGCTGATGAATAATATACATATGCAAATACAGTTTGTAACTGCACAAATAAATAATGACACAAATACAATAAAAAATGGTACACTTAAATATTCTACACCTTAAGGGATTTATAAACCTCTTAAAACTTCTTCCACACATGTCTTAACAATCATCAATTTCAACACATCTTAGCAGATTCCACTCCAGTTTGTACTGACTGGGCATTCTATTAACTTCTTTCTAAACATTCTCATCTGCAGTTGTTCTGCATGGGCTATTCAGAAAAGCCAGTTCTTCACTCCCTTTAAACTGGTCAATGAATCCTGTAAAAAGCAAGTGAGCAGTACTGACTAATTAAGAAACGAAACTATATGAAATCATTTCCCTTCTTTTTTTAAATTTTTTTTTATTTCCCTTGTTTTTAAACTAGTGATATAGTCCCCGATAGCCTCTTTTCCTCCATGATGTTTTCTCATTCTTACTTTTTTTCTTCTGTCCTTCTTTCTCTAAACTTCAGGTTTCATTTTTTTCTCTAAAGAGAACTGAAAAATTAAAACTCAAACATCTCTTTCAACCTGCCTTTAAGGAAGAAGTGCTACAATATCCCAAGTACTTCTACCTGTTTTCTCAATCCCATATGCACCAGGAACATGCTTTGTCAAAAAATTTTATTTCTCTCTGGTCATTCCCTTCTCCCAGTAGCTATTTCTCCTGAATAAACAATTATCTACTCCCTCCCCCATTCTTTTTTTTGGGTGGGGCATTGCTGGGGATCAAACTCTGGGCCTTGTGCTTGCTAGGCAACCACTCTAACCACTGAGCTAAATCCCCAGCTGAACCCGCCATTCTTTTATGTGTACCACCATTCAAGAGGATTAACTGAATTCTGAAAGATACCTGAGAAGAGAGCTAAGTGCGTGAAACTAGGTAATTCAGATCAAATAGTCAAAGATATGTTAGCCTCTAAGTGCCTGCTATATGCTAACAACTGCCTAAGAGGCTGAGATATAAAAACCTGGAGAGTGCACACACACACACACACATACACACACACACACACAGAGCTAACCAAAGCAAAATGAAATCTAGCTGTCACTCTTCTACTGTCTTCCCTTTTTTCCTCATCTGATTGTTCCTTTCTATAGAGTCCAAGGAAGATACTAGAGTGGTGAATGAAAGTATGAAATTTTTTAGGAGTAAAGTTCAAACCAAACAATGATGTAATAAAAACATTAAAAATTCCTGTTAAGTATCAAAAAATTAAAGAAGCTAAGCATGATGGTTTGAGAAGTTTTTTATATATATATACATACTATGAAAACGTCACTATTGGAAAGATAATTCTTCCAAAGATATGGTGAGGAAGATTAAATGGTGAATAAGAGGACCTGCTTAAGGTTGCAAGGTATCTATTCGGACAGAAGCATTAAATTTAAACAATCATTCTGAGAGTTCATAGACACGTACACTTCTACAGTGTTTACAGACACAAATTCCAAAGGAATAATTTTTTGTTTCTCTACCGAAAACTAGCAAACAGATTTGAAATACTGGTGGGCACATACGCACAAAGACTGACACAGCGGACACACTTCATTTCGTTTATAATCCAAATCCTTTCTTCTGTGACCGTGACATTTTTTCTTCTAACCAGATTCTATCCTTATCCTCCCATACCTCCAGCAGCAACAGAATACTTCTGAAAGTTGTCTCTGATCCACTAATGGAGACTGGCAAGAAATGCCAAAGTGAAAGAGAGTTTTCTTTAATGGGAAATGACACAAAGTAATTAAAGAGTTATATTTAATAAATCAAATCATGACACAGTTTTATCATTTAACTGTCTTATTATTCTTCTCCTATTACCTAGAGGTGACAATATTCCATGCACTACTGCGAAAAAATTCAGTAGTACTTCATTTGCCCTCAGCAACTGTTCTAAAGCTCAGCTGATCTTGAACACATAGGCCCAAACTCATTTCTCTCTCAGTCCAGGTAACTTGCTTCCTATTTACATAAGGTACAAACTTTTTAACACAAATTTCAATCTACTTGTTTCTTCACCTGCACATTTTAATAAACCTACGCAGTTTTTCTTCTTGAAGGATCAATATTTTTTTAATCTGTCAGAGTAAAATTAATTTTTAGAGGGAGTACAGTCCTACGAATTTAGCATGTATATAGAAATGTATAACCACCACCCAAAGCAGGCTGCAGAAGAGTTCTGGCACTCCCAAACACCCTTGTGTGCTTATCCATTTTCAGCATACTCTCTGCCCTTCCCCCTGCACTGCTAATGACACAAAACCATTGATCTCTTCATCATTGCTACAGTCTTGTCTTTTAGAGCATGCCTATATATAAACAAATTACATAGTACAAAACCTTCATGATTAGCTTCCTCACTCCTATATAAGGCTTTCAAGATTCATTTAAGAGGCTGAAGCCATCAGTCATTCATTTCTTCTTGTTGCTCAGTAGTATTCAATTGAATGGATGTAACTGTTAATTTAACCATTTAGCCCTATAGGAGATAGCAGTTGTTTTTAGCTTGCACAGTGAGGAGGGGAGCTGCTATAATAGAAGCATTTATATAAAAATGCTTCTATTTGTGTGAAGTTTTCCTTTTCTCATAGACAAAAGTAAAATGTTGATCATAGGATAAGTATTTGCTTAATGTTTTAAAGAAAGTGCTATTTTTCAAAAATGGCTGTATACTTCAGACTTCTCACCATCAGCATATGAGTTGTAGTTGCTCCACAACCTCAACAGCACCTGCTTCACTCAGTCATTTTTCATTTTAGCCAATCTAATACTAATAAGTTTTAGTAACCATAATGGTAATGATGTTAAAAAAACAAAATAAGGTGGACATGGTAGCACATGCCCATAATCCCAGCTCTCTGGGAGGCTAAGGCAGAAGGATTGCAAGTTTGAGATCAGCCAAGACATTGAACTACTCGGGATGTAGTTCAATGTGAAGGCCCTCGTTTTAATTCCCAATACCATTCAAAAAAAACAAAAAGCTGGGTTGGGGATTTAGCTTAAGTGGTAGAGAGCTTGCCTAGCAAGCACAAGGCTGTCAGTTCAATCCCCAGCATCCCCCACCAAAAAACAACTTTAGAAATGCTTATTTGGTATTAGTATATTCTCTTTGGAGAAGTATCTAATTCTCTCATTTTTTTTTTTAACTGAGTGATGATTTGTTTTCAGAGTTCATTAAACGCTCTGGATCCAAATCCTATGCTGGTTATGTGACTCGCAAATATGTTCCCCCTCCCTTAGCTTGCCTTTCATTCTCCTAACCGTGTCACTGACAGAGCAAAACTTATAAATTTTGGTGGAGTTTATCTTTTGTCCTTTTCTAGATCATGCTTTGAGTGGAATGTCTAAGAACTCTTTGCCTAACCACAATTGCAAAAACACTGTTATGGTTTATTCTACTTCTTTTTGCAGTTTATACACTTTATAGTTTGTTATTTGATTTCTTTGGGGTTTTATATTTTGATAATTGAGTTCTTTTTGTAGATGCAGAAAGTTAAGATCGAAAGTATGTTTTTCTTTTTCCATATCATTATCTAATTATTCCAGCATAATTTAATGAAAACGCTGCTTTAACTCTTGAATGGACTGGTGAACCTTGTCAAAGTATCTGTGTAGGCCTACTTTTGGACTCTCTTTTCAGTTTCTGATGGCTTGTGTTTATCCTTGCACCAACACTATACAATCTCGACTGCCACTGCTTTAAAGAAAGTCTTAAAATAGGGAAGTGTGACTCCTACAACTTTGTTCTCTGTCAAAGTTCTTTAAGGTAACCATGTCCCTTACCTTTCCATGTAAGATTTAGAATCAGCTTGTCCATCTCTTCAAGAAATGTCCTACTAGAATTTATATTAGAATTAATCTATAAATATATTTGAGAAGAACTGATATCTTTACTACACTGAGTGTACTATTTCATGAACAAACACTGTATGGTCTATCTAGGTATTTGATGACTTCTGTTTAAGTTTCAACAAATATATCTTACACATGATGTATTAGCTAGCTTTCCCAATCCTGGGACAAAACATCTGACACCCACAATTTAAAGGAGAAGCTTATTTCAGCTCATGGTTTCAGAGGTTTCAGTACACAGTCAGCTGGCTTCAAGGCAGAAACATCACGGCAGAAGAGCTGGGGGAGGAAAGCTACTCAACTCATGGCACCAGAGAAGCAGAGATCAGAGAAAGAACACTTGGGAAAAAGGGGCCAGGAACCAGATACAGTTCCCAAGGCCACAACCCCATAACCTACCGAGACATGCCCAGAAGTGCTCTTCACTACTCTCTTAAACATCTCAATCCAGCCAAGTTGGCAATCAAGATTAACTATCACCCAAGATTCTTTTATACCTAAGTATTTAATTTTTCTTAGAACTACTACGTACAACCAAAAGATTTTTACTTCCAATTACCAATCGGACGCTGCTAGTAAATACAGATATGATTGGTTTTCTTAGGCTTATGTTGTATCCTTGCTAAACTCACCTAGTTCTAAGAGTTTTATTTTAAATTCTATGAGATTTTCTGTTTTTCAGGGTTTGTTTGTTTATTTACGGTCCTGGGGATGGAACGCAGGGTCTTGTGCATGCCAGGCAAACATTCTGCCACAAAGCTAAATACCCTGCCCCCTTTAATTAAACTTTTATTTTGAAACAGGGTCTAAGTTGCCAGGTCTGAACACAAATTTGCAATCCTCCAACCTCAGCCTCCTGAGTAGCTAGGAATACAGGTGTGTACCATCATACCCAGCTGATTCCATGGGTTATTATGTAGATGATCATGTCATCAGTGAATAGGTACAATTTAATTTCTTTACTTGCATATAACAGGGCCCTGACACGTTTAATACCAAATTCTTCTGGAAAAAGAACTGAGAAAGTTACCAGCCTTAGAAGCTATGCCTAAACACAGGCCTGTCTTCAGAGCCAGTTGCAGTGGCCAGCCACTGTTAACTATACTCAATCTAATAATTTCAGTGTCCTTTCTTTACCTTTGAACTTGTGCTGTCATGGACCCAGGATGCTCTGCATGCAAACCACCCGAGCAACAATCAGAGAAACATTCAGATAGTATGTGACTTACAGAAGAAAAATGCAGTAACATGAGAAATACATTGCATACCTGGTATTTCTATTGCTTTTCAAAGGATAAACCAAGTTTTCTGGTAATAAATTCAGTGTAACATCAATTTAGCAAAAATGTCTTACTAAAAACTAAGTCTATGTTCCATAAGGAAATGTGAAGCAAAAGAAGAATTAAGATTAAAGTAAAGTCAATCATTATGGCATTTCTTAGAAAAGTAAGATCTAAGATAGTTATCAAGAGTATCTAAAGAAGTAAATAAATTAGTCTTTCTCAACCAGTGTTCCAAGAGAAGTAGAAGATGCCCCCAAGAATGGTAGAAATCTATACTGTTCCGGAATCGCAGAAGAAAAGGTAATTCACTATAAACAGTGAATGCCTTAGACCATTCATTTGGAGTAAGTTTAAGCTGAATTCTCTTCAGGAACACAAACTGAGCAAGCTGGAATATAACTGGTCAACACTCAGGAAACATCGCAAGAGTTTTACAATGAAAATGTACCACTGACATTTGGAAACTGACTCTGAAAAATTTTTGTATTCAGAGTTTCCACATGCTGGTCACTAAGAAGCGATAGAGACATAAGCACACACACCTATAGGACTAAATGGAGGATAAAAAGTAGGAATAAAAATATGCATGGAAAAGGAAAACGATGAGTGTATTTGATCTTTAACATAAAGTGGGACAAAGTCGGAGATTTTGCGAAGATACATAACTAAAGAAAAGTTTCAAGAGCCTCTTTATCCCATGTAACCCAATTCACTTCATAGAAAGATAATCTCATTGTTCTACCTGTGTATTCAGCAAACATTACTGCCACAGTGATACCATTTTTATAATGTCATATAGGTTACAAAAGCTTCTAATCCATCCACCAACTCTGAAATCCCTGAAGATAAAGGTGAACTACGTAGAAGAGTAGTTCTCTTTGTCATGAACCTTATTCTGCAGAAGTGGGTGAAATTTGTGGGCCACTAAACTTTGCACTGTTAGGTCCTCTGGGCTGCAAGTCCATCATCTGAGCGAAGATTTTTAAACCTCTAAATTCCTTTCTGCCTCTAACAGTCTACGAATATATGATGTGCAAAAAGGATTTTTAATTAACCAAGAATAGATTTGTAATAAGAAGGTGTGTGAGCAGTTGGTATTTGGCTACGGGGCTACAAATAACAAAAGAATTTATTAAATATTTTGTAAAGTCCACCCTAATTAAAAGGGGTTTGTTTCCATCCCTCTTAAGGAAAAAAAAAGGCCCCAGACCATTCTTGTTAGTTGGCAAAAGATTTTAAGCATTATAACCCATTAATAAATAGTTCAAATCAACTATTCACATTACTCTGCTGTACATCCAAACCCTTGCCAAGGAAATGTTACCAAGGAAAAACCAAAAATCCACATATTTACAGTAGAAATATTTAAATCCAACTAGTTCTTTCTCAACTACTAGACCAAAATAAGGCAGCTTTTATGAAAGCATCATAATTATATTAAAGTCCAAAGTATGGATGTATAAGGAAAAGGCTGGAAATAAAGAAGACAGAAAAATAAGAAGGGAACAGAGCAAAAATTTAAAGAAACTACAAGGTAAGATAATACACAATGCAGATATAAAGAGACCAATCACATAAAGCTGTCTAGGATCTAGAAGTTTCCAAACTTAGTAACCTTTAAGATACATATATAAGCAAAGAAGAATTGGGATAAAGAAATTAAGAAATTAGGCAAGCCATACTAAAGCTGCTTCAAGTAAGCATTTTGAAATATGTCCGGAAAATATTCTATGTATGAGTCCTAGGCACAGTTGGATTCTGAATTAAGGTCTATAAAAATAAGATGATCAAACTAAATATTAAAAAGACCAATCCCTGAAGCATCTACATTATTCTCTTCCCTCCACCATTCATCCTTGAAAATCTATCGTGAAGAATTTAAAGCTAATAGAGTATTAAATAAGTTAGTTACATTCCAAATAGAATATCTGGACAACAAAGCTCCAGTAAAATTAAGAAAATCAATCATTTGAAAAGTAACTAAAAAGCAAAACACATAAGTTCAAGTCAACTCACTTAGACAGAAGACTCTCATTATGCCAACCCTCAAGCAGCCACTGTTGAGCATCCCAGAAACATTAGTAAAATTAATTTTTTGCAGCAGCAGAATCTCAGCCTCTCTCTCTCCCCAGGGGCAGAGGGGACAGACAGGCATCTCTTTTCTGGAGATGGATTCAGTGTGCAAACATCAGAGCTGTCACTGAAACCATGTGTTTTTCTCGCTTTACTTCTTCTTTTGTATGTAACTGAGAATAAATATAGGATAGTTGGGAAAAAAATAAACTCAACAGTAGAAATAAAACAGTAGAAATAAAAATGAGAAAGGTCCTGAGTTCGATCCCCAGCACCACAAAAAAAAAAAAGAAAAGAGGAGTCTAAATAAGCATAAAAGAACTTTAATAATTCCATTCTTTGGAAGTGAAATTAAGAGTTTATTTTTTTTGTTTTTGTGGTACTACAGATTGAATACAGGGCCTTCACAATGAGCCACATTCCCTAAACTTTTTTTTTAATTCTGAGACAGAGTCTTGCCAAATTGCCAAAAATTGCCTAACTTAGGATCAAACATAAAATCCTGCCTCAACCTCTCAGAGTGCTGCAATTACAGGTGGGCACCACCATACCCATTTTAGAGATACTTATTTTGACATCACAGCACAAAATTAACTTTTTTAATGTTTTTATTAGTACATGGTTGTAGTATATGATGTTTACATTCATTTTAGGGATTAGGTGTAAGTACTTAACATATTTTGATTCTTTTTATTCTCCTTCCTATTCCAACCCACCTCTTTTCATGTATCTCTAGATCTTCTTCCTCCATTTTCATTACTATATTTTTAGTTCATATTTGTGACATAAAATGATTACATTCATTGTGATTAGTTGGTACATGTACATGACACATCTTAAATCTTTTTAGTCCCTTTCCCCTCCCCTCACACCTCCCACCTCAGATTTCTTGGTCCTTTTTCCATTTGCAAAAGATCGATCTCCCTGTTTCCTTTCATCCATCTTTTATTCTGTTCCTTATTTTATTTGTACTTTAGATTTCTCATATGAGAGAAATCATGCAGTATTTAAGCTTGTGTTCTGATGTATTTCACTTAACATTATGTTTTCCAGGTACATCCATTTTCTTACAAATGTCTCGAATTTATCCTTCTTTATAGCCAAATAGTATTCCATTGTTTATACATACCATATTTTCTTTATCCATTCATCTGCTGATGGACATACAGGCTACTTCTAAGATTTAGATATTATAAATGCTGCTACAAGCACAGTTACGCACGTGTTATGGCCTATGTCTAGATGTCCCCCACAAAGCCTCATTTGGTCATATGTGGGCGTTTTCAGAGGTGGCTGGATCTAGACTATATGATTACTAAATTAGTCCAAGGATTGGTTTGGCATAGTACTGCTGAGATCAAAGATTTGATACTAGGATTAAGGGTGCTAGGACTAAGAATGGGAGTGCTACCCACCATAAGGGCAGGTAGCCAGGAAAAAATATAAGGGACAGAAAGAGGTTCGTCTACCCCACTTGCTTATTTTGCTCCCTTTCTGTCATGCCACCCTCCCTTGGAGCCAGACAATCGTAGACTGAAACCTCTACAAACTGTGAGCTAAATAAACCTTTCCTCCTTTAACTTTGGATATCAGGTATTTTGTCTCAGCAATAAGAAAAGTAACTAAGGCAGCATGTATCATTATAATATGATGTTTCTATTCCTTTGGGAAGATAACTACAAGGGGAATAGCTGAGACAAGTGAAATTTCTATTCTTAGTTATTTTGAGAAATCTCTATACTTATTTCCATAATACACAGTTGTACTAGTTTACATTCCCGCTGGCAATGTAGGAGAGTTCCTTTTTCACCACAGTCACACAAGAATTTGTTATTATTTGATTTCTTGATGACTGCCATTGTTTCTGGAGTAAAGAATCATGGGTTGACTGAACTATTTAGTAAGAACAATGTATGATGATGAATTCTCAAAAGGAGTCAATTACCAAGACGAATACAACTAGTTAAAATGACACACAACCATAAAAGTCCATTTTGGCCATCTTCTGTCAAAGAAGTCTTATTTTATACATTCTCCATGTGTGTGATAACTCTAGGCAAAGTACTCTAAGCCTCGCCAATATAAAAGGAACTATTATCATATTCCACAAAGGATAAAATGAAATAATTTACCACTTAACTAAGACATTTGTTTGTCTCTCCAGAACAGTGCTATATTAAGTAGGTCTTGTTTCTTTATTGCACTTAGTATAGTAAGTGGTACATATGGCTCATTCTGCAAACATTTGTGTAAAAAGAAAGTAAATGAGTAAAGAATAAACAACTGAATATGTAAATAGATAAATGAATAAAACAGATGCCCAGTCATTACTGGGGATACCTTCCAGTTACAAAAAGCTACTAGTCCTTCAAATATAAATCCATTCCTGTGTACCTCGTTCCCACAAACTTCTACAGTGTATGATGGGAAAACAACAGCGATGGGAAAAGGGAAATAGAGGAGGACAGAGAAAAAATGCCATTTCAGACAAGTTTACATTTTCCTCAAGAGCAATAACAAAACTGCACATAAAAGGCATTTTACAGGGTAGTAAGCTTTACCTAAGTCCATATTATCTCACAATTAATACATAAAGTTTAGCCTTTTAAAAATTGCAAAAATATACATATTACATATCACAAAGCTATATACATTGTTTAAAAGCTAAATCCAGGATTTTAAAAAGTGACCTTCTCTTAAACCCAGTTTCTTTAGTGGATTTATAGAAAAACAGACATTCTTCAGAGACTACTTCATCAGATAAAGTAAATGAGGTCTTAACTACATGCACTATTGCCTTTTTAAAAAGCCAAACAAAACATTCTGCTTTGTCAGCGTTAGAAAAAATAGAACAACTGGGGCTACCATGCTGAGATGTAGTAAAATAAAAGCACAGTGGTTTCAAAAATAAATACGGGATATATATTATTTTTGTATTACAGAAAACTGACAGAACTCCAACAATCTCATGTGTATCCAATTATGCATAATTAGAGATGGGCCACAGAAATTTGGGTTTTTTTCCCCTTCTTGTTGGGATTTGCAAAGTAGTTTTCTCAAGCAACAAGAAATTGACAGATGGTGGCTCTCTGAGTACATCTGATCATCCATGCCTACTGAGCCCCAGCAGTGGTAACTCACTTCCACACAGCTCAACTTGAGTAGAGGTTTAAAAAGAGACAGAGAGACAACAAGAAAGGAGAGTACAGTAGTCATCTTTCTCTAAAGCTGCATGATTTGGGAATTCTATACTTCAAAACTCATCATAATCAGAAACTCAATTCCACTGCACTGGATAAACAATGAATCTTAAGTGACGTCTGACATAATACAATATAAATACATAGCAGAAATTCACCTGTCTTCCTCTATTTGATTAACTCAGCACATCTGCCCATGTTCTGCATTCTCTGTGTAGAACTCTGCTTCCATCACATCTCTCTCAGATCTAACAGGCTATCCTACAAATTAAACTCCAGCTGTTACTCTAAATGGCTTTCTCTCCAATTAACTGAGCAACTATATTACCAGTCCATGAGTAGAAAAAGGGACCAGAAGCCACTGACACTGAAGTTTATTAGAAAAGAACTGGTCAGATGATGTGGCTCAAGTCACAAAGCTGCCACTTACCAGCACCATGACATTAAGCAAACTGTGATTTAATTAAGCCTGAGATTTGTCTTCACATACTTGCCTCTGTAATGAATATATTGAACAGATACTACACGCAAGGCATTGTGCTAATTACTTTAAACACATGATCTTTTTCCCTTCTCAAAACACTGCTATTAACCCCATTTTACACATGAGAAAATTGAAATCCATGAAGGGATTGAATAATGTCCCATAATGCATGATGAAATGATGAACCCCAAACATCTCCAGCTGCCTTTACATCCTTTCCCTCCCCACCGCTCACGCAGGACACCACATAGACCCTGGACATTCTCTGGGCAACACACAGCCTTTCACAATCCTACACACTGTTCATGAGTGTGGTTTTTTTGCTTTGTTTTTTCACCCTATTTAAATTGCCTTTAAATCTGCCTATGAGATAAAATTTAATAGAAAAACTTAAAATATTACTTTCCATGGATGCCCTCTCAAACACATCCAAACAGACCATGATTCCGTTAAGATAGCTTTGTTCATTTTTTATTACTGTACTTACAATGTTATGCCCAAATTTAATTTTTAATGCTTGCATCACCCCTGTTTACGTGGGATTCTCAAGGGCAGACACCAAATAAATTCATCCTCCTATCCTCCACACTTAGGAAATGTTCAACCATCTTTGTAGAATGCACAAATGTATAACCCTTCAATTTCCTTAAAGAGCAAAAAAAGAATGTTTATGTATGAAATAAACTTTTTTTAAAATTGGAAATATAATAAACTTCCAACCTGTGAGAGTGCCTCTAAGCTGTCACATTAATATATCTCTACATCCACAGTCTGTAAATCAACACGAAGAAATGTTATTGACTCTACTCAAATACCTTTAAACTGGAATTTTTATAATTGGTTATCTTTGCTATTTTTAGTCCAAATTCAAAGTCTTTTTAGCAGAAAAGTTATAAACAAGATGTACTTTTTAGCCAGGACAATAGACTCCTATACCATGCTACAATTTGAAATTATTTTTTTAATTAGCAATTGCTTATGCAAGTGAATAAGAAAGCTGTATTTCCATCTCAAAGTTAATATGATTATATATACAAAATGTAACACTGAATTCCCATACTAACACTGTCTAAATCTTAATTAAGTGTGCCACTTGCTTTCAAGGCATTTATGGAGCCAGCATTTGGCAGTTCTGAAACTTAAGCATAATCACCACTTCACAGGTATGAGCCAAGAGTGCCATCCACTGTTCCTGTGAATGATCCTTCCCAAATACACATTCAGAATGCACTACAAAGAAACATTACTTTTAAATTTAATTTTTCAACATTTAAGGGAAAACAAAAAAACTGTGGGATCTCCACTGAAGACATTTTTTAGATAAAAGAGTAAAAATGTTACAACAAGTTCAAAATTGCCAATATAAAAACTTCAGTTTCACACATTTAATTGTTTGTGATAAGCTTCACTTCATTCGTAGGCCAAATTAATGTATTCTTCTTTTTTCAACAAAACAATCCTCCATACCAAGAGAAGTAATTAGAACTCTGTTCCTACTCAGCCAGAAAACTTTTCTGCATTTAAATAACCTTGCTGTCACTGTAACAAACATTTACGGAGTGAAGACAGTAAGAAAGACACTATCCTAAAAGCTACAGGAGAGACTAATACAGGGTTTTTTAAGCTTGTCAGACATACACTTAGAGAAGAACTGATGATGAATAGGATGAAATCTGACTACAGTAAGTTCCCAATTTAGGAACGAGTTCCCTTCCGAGAGAACATTTGTAAGTTGGTTTTATTTACAGGTCTGACAAAGTGAATCTTACACACCTTTGACACAAATATACAATGTAAAGCATAAAAACACACACATACATACTGTAAATAAACTATTTTTACTGTTACAGTTAACTTGAAATGGTAAGGTATACACATGAGCTACTTTTGTGATTTGTTTGCATCTACAGATATTCACAATGGGAGGTCCATTCTTATCTGTGAAAGTTCACAACTCGAATGTTTGTAGTTCCAGCAAATTCACAGCTAAGCAGCAGAAAGGATGAAAAGAAATGAAGGGAGAGAAAGGCCTTGGAGAATGTCAGTAGAGTGTAACAGTGGTGACAAACCTATGGCATGCATGTTGTTTTTCTTTTAAGACAAAAGATATTAATGTATGAGTTGTTTTTTCTAAACTAAGACATCGGTATTCAGGTTTAATTGTAGTGTTGGCACCTTTGCAATAAAAAAGTGTGTTTGGGGTTGTGGTTTGAGAACTCATCTCTAAAACGTTCGTAATCATTGGTATAAGATACAGCAGCATCAAAATCCTAAATCCCCAACAACTGATGAATTGCTAAAGAAGATGTGGTTTTTCTACACAATGGAGTACTACACCGCCAAAAAAAGGAGAAACTAGAGTCATTTGTATGTAAATGAATGTTCCTTAAGAACATACTATTAAGTGAAATAAATCAGACACTTATCAGTACACATCGAATTGTTTCTCTGATATGAGAAACCATAAGTGTAAATAAAGACAAAGGGATATAACAGATATTATGTAAAAAAAAAGAGAGATAGTATTCAAAAGAAAGGAGAACTAGATAGGGAAAAGGGGGATAAAAAAAGGAAAGTTAAAAGAAAAGTAAGATGAAAGGGGAAAAAATGGAAAAATGTAAATAATCACGCAACACGTAAGCCTGGTCCCACATTCCTCAAGCAAGGATTGTGACGGACCAGGAATTTTATTTCCAAACTTCTGTAAACTAGTATTTGTGGAAAAAAACAACAACAGTGAGAATGAACGAGACGACGACATACTAATATTAAACTGCCTAAAAAGTTGCTGAGATGCTTACTCTTAATTTCTGTACTCATCACAGCCTAGTAGTAATCAGTAATTACTGATGTAGCTGGCACTGCTCCACAGAACGCACTTTTAGCAGCACAAGCCTCGGCAATTAAGGATGCGATTCTAGTCTTTCAACTACCCTCACTCTACTGGGTGGAGGGTTCTGCGGCTGGCGGCCCCGTTGTCTGCAGTGATACTGTACCATGTCATTTGGCTGGAGTGAACCTTTCTTGCAGGCTCTGATTTAATCATCCAAAAAGAGAGAGAATGAGGACTCAACTAAGCTAGTAAGAACAGCTGGACTATGCCAGTCTGGTTAATAAATTCTTATTGCAGATTCTGGACTGGGACTTCCTTTTATCATAATGTGACAGCTAAACTGTAGGGAAGCAACAAATTCTCATTGGTGTCTACTATTTTCTATCACCCCCCAAAAAAAACCCTAAGAAATATATATAACAAAATTGGCTCAGACTGGCTTGCAAATATTGTGCCCAATACATCAAAAAGGGATCGTAACCCACAATCTTTATATTGTAAATGACCAAAGCTCTGCTAAACTCTTTCTGCAGAGAGTTTCACCTTGAGATAGTGCTTCCTGGACAAAGCTCTCGTGACTGTCAAACAGGTGTCTCGGAGACAGCACTGCAGCTGAGGGGCTGCCTTCAAACAAGTGAATTCAGAAGAGGGAGGTCATGAGACTCCCTCTCGGCAACAGTCTAACGCGAACTGAAAAAAGAGTCTTTTTCTCGATACCATAAGATACAAGGTAAAAGTTCAACAAATCACTATTAAGTATATTAAAATATAAAATCTTTGTCAAAAGATTATAAGAGGTCTCAAAATAGTAAATGTGATACCACATATATTCAAACTGCTACAGGATCTCTTTGCGACTTCAAGCTTTTAAAGAATATTTTTTATTAAATTCCTCAAAAATAGTTTTTTTGTAGAATGTTAGTTGCTGAAAGCTGTAACTTATACTAATATTAAAAGATACAATTTGTACTCTGGGAGGCTAAGACAGGAGGATTGCAAATTTAAGGCCAGCCTGGGCAACATGCAAGTCCCTGGCTGAAAAACAAAACAAACAGAAGGATAGATAGAAATACGGACACAAAAGGAAAGAAAAGAAAAGAAAGAAAGAAAAAAGAAAGAGAGAAAGGACGAACGAACCAATGAATGAATCAGATGTGGGTCAGTGTGAAGGCCCTGGGTTCAGTACCCAGTAACACACACACACACACACACATGCGCACGCACGCACACACGCAAGCACGGCCCTGAGGTTAGACTCCTGTTTTCCGCATGTGCACTAAGTCCTGTGTGAGCACAGAGGCCAAAAAGTGCCCATTGCTCTGTATTGCTGCAATTGTATCTCCTATAGAATTAGAAGACATCTTAGTATCCAAAAGCTCTAAAATTCATAGTCTAAGGAGTTACTGCTGGGTACCTTCTCTCTTGGAAAGACAGATGTGTGGAGACCTCATAATTTTCTCAAAAACAGGATGAGATCTAAGCACTCAGAGGATCTGCGAGTAACTCTGTTAAATAGCTGCCTGTTTCAGTTATTTCAGTGCAAGTCACTTATGTGTTGAGGTGAGAAATGTGTGTTTATCTTTGTATGCACAATTGTTGCCTAACACCATATCTGGTCATGTGGATATGGCAAGCACCTAAGAGTTATATTTTCAAATGTACGTGACTATATTTGCTTGACAATTGTTTTGTGTTTTAAACAATCAAACTAAAGGCTATTAGTAATATTTCTCAAAAATAATTTCACTTATGTGAGGTCAATTTTGATCTTTGTTCTTTCATTTACTCATTTAAGTACTTCTGGAAAACAGCTACATCTAGGAATGGAATAGAGACTGATGAATAGAAAGAAAGTGAAAACATCTATTTACAATATTTTCCCCACAGCTAAAATGCTTTAAGGGAAAAAAAGAACATACATGCTGTTTTTAAATAAATAATAAATTCAAAAGGTATGTAATCTCAAAGAATCTCTTAAATATTCCCATACACCATGATTTTATATCTGACTGGTGGCAAATAACAAGGAAGATAAATTAAAAAAAAAAAAAGTATCAGTGAGTAGTACAGGACCAGGCAGTATTTTCTAAGATGTGTTTAACCTAGGAGGGGATTTCAAACCTTCAAACTAAGGATAAGCTGATAGGCATAGCTAAAAAATGATATAATTTCCATCAAAACTGCTAAGCAGCATCCAACTCTTGCTGTGGAAGATGAAAACTGCCAAGGGACTGTCAAAAGTGATGGCTTTAACAGTGACAGAGAAGGCAAACGAAAACATGGATTTTCTTTATACCTCAAGTTCCAACTTTTTACTTTTTGTCCCCTGTACCACCCCCTACCCTTGTCTCCCCATTGCTTTCCCACTGCTGGAAAAAACAAAGGAGGCACACAGGGTGGTGAGGAGGGAAGGTGCACACCTGGTAAAAATTGGGCTGCTCATCCCTTCTTCACTTCTTTCCAGAAGGCACAAGTTGCCTTCTTACTGTGCAGATCACGGCATTTGGTGATACTTTTTGTTTTTCTAAGTCTACACAAATATCCAGAGTACCCTATCCTGTTGCACTTGGGAACTATGACCTCACCCTGCTAATTGAATAAGAAGGATGAAACACTTGGGCATGAATCTTCAAATTTCCTATCTTTACTGCAGAAACTCGATTATTCCTGGCCAAATATTTAATTAGAACCTAACATGTTTAGATACAGTTTCCGATTTGTAGAAAACACATAGGATAGAATAACGGCTGAACATTATTACCAAAAAAGGAGGGACTGGGGAGAAGGAGGTAGAACAGGATAAAAGGGAGGGAAAGAAAGAAAAACAAAACTGATAAATCTAGGTGGGGATATTTGGATGAAGAACAAGCCCTGTCTCAAATCATTATCATGAAAAAAAAAGTCTGTTATAACTAAAACATAACTGAAAACCTCTCCCTTCATTTGCCTGATAACATGAAGCAACTGATCTGCTTTCTCTAAATTAAGTTGGTTGAGACTCTTATGAGAAAATGAACTGCTAACTTTTTACATTTACTCTCATCCTTCATTCCTATCTCTATGGAAGCACAAATGTGTTCTTCTGCCTTTCCAAGGCTTACTGTTACTCGTGTTCGTGATCCCTCTAAAAGTCTCACCCACAATGTATTTCTAATTCTTTCTTACGTCTTTGCTTCTGAAGAAACTCAGATTTAAAAATATGCAACATTTTTTCATTCTCTAAAGACTACTTCTCTTATTTTATGACTGAATTCCTCAAAAGAGTTTCCTCCTATAGAAGAACTTGTTGAGCTCTAAACCAGTCTATGCAAATAATTCACCTACCCCAGTATTATTTCTCTGCAGGGTTGCAAATTGTGACAGGGTCAGGCAGACTGTATTCCGCTATTCCTCCCATGTCATGTATTGAGAACTATATTGAACAGGAGTGGTGAGAGTGGACATCTTTGTCTTTTTCCTGATGTCAGAGAGAAAGCTTTCACTGTCTCTGTTTAGTATGATGTTGGCCATTGGTTTGTCATAGGGCTTTTATCAGATCGAGATAAAGATCTTCTATACGTATTTTGTTCAGGCTTTTTTTTTTAATCATGAATGGATACTGGACTTTGTCAAATGATTTTTTCATCTGTTGAGATGATCATGTGATTTTTGTTCTTGCTTCTGTTTATATGATATCTTATACTTATTGATTTGTGTACCTTGAGCATCCCTGGAAGGAATCAGACTTGGTCATGGTATATAAACTTTTCGATGATTTGGTGCACACGATTTGCCAGTATGGTGATACTTGGTTCAAGAATTTAATTCAGTCCATGCTTCTGGAGAACATGGTTATGTTCATATTGATCACGTTAGGTGCAGTTCTTGAATGGAAGGAAAGTTTTATTAAACACTTCTGTTTGAGAACCAAAAGTGTTCACAAACTGAGGTATTACTGAATCTTGTTGAGGATTTTTTTTGTTTTGCTTTGTTTTTTTGAGACATGGTTTCCCTTTGTAGTGCAGGCTGGCCTTGAACTCACCGAGATCCACCAGCCTTAGCTTCCCAAGTGCTGGATCCTTTCACAATGGCATAAAAAAAATGGAAACACTTAGGAATTAACCTAACCAAGGAAGGGAAAGACCTCTACAATGAAAACTACAGTGGTATGAAAAAGGAGAGCAAAGAAGATGTAAAAAATGGAAACATATCCCCAGTCCCTGGATAGGCAGAACCAATAAAGTCGAAAAGACCATACTTGAAAAACTGTTATACAGATTTAACACAAGATCAGAATACCAATTGCATTCCTCACAAGAAATAAGGAAAGCAATCCTAAAATTCAAATGAAACCAGAAGAGACTTAGAATAGCAAGAGCAATTCTGGGCAACAAGGGCAAGGCAGGGACATCACGATTCCAGACTTCAAGTTATACCACAGAGCTACAGTGATAAAACAACACAGTACTGGCCAAAAACAGACTTGTGAGTCAAGGGAACAGAACAGAGGATGCAGAAACAACCCCAGGAACACTCGGCTACTCATCTTTGACAACAGTGATCAAATTCCTTTGCTGTAGGAAAGATGGCCTCCAAAAATTGGTGCTGGGAAAATTGGATATCTACATTCTGAAGCTCTAGCCTGGACCCACATCTCTCACATGCACTAAACTAAAATCAAAATGGATCAAAGATCTAAATATTAAAACAGAAACACTTAGTCTGCTGGCAAACAAAATAGGTAAAACCCTTGAAGACGTAGGTATAGGCAATAACTTTCTGAACAGAGTCCCAGTTGCACAAGAAACATGGGATCGCGTCAAATTAAAAAGCTTCTGACAGCGAAGGAAACCACCAACAGAGCGAAGAGACAACCCACAGAATAGGGGGAAAAAAATTTGCCAGCAACTTCTCAGACAAAAATCTAGTATCTAGTATAAAGTACACAAAAAAATTAGACACTCCCCAAATTAAAAAAACCTAATCCAAAAATTGGCATCTCTTCCCAGATGAAGTACAAACGGTCAATAAATACATGAAAAAATGTACAACATCACCGGCCATTCGAGAAATACAAATTAAAACAACACTGACATTCCATTTTACTTCAGAAAGAATGGCTACCATCAAGAAATCAGCCAAAAACAAATGCTGGCGAGGCTTCAGGTGAAGGGCATGGGACCCTTCTTCACTGCTGGTAGGAGTTGTAAATTGGTACAACCACTATGGAAATCGGCATGCAAATTACTCAAAAAAAAATAAAAGCAGAAATTCTATTTCACCCTGCTATTCCCATTCTAGGTATCTTTCCAAAAGAGATAAAGACGTCATATCAAAGTGATATATGCATACCAATGTTTGTAGCAGCACAATTCATAATATCTAAATACTAGAAGCCGCTCATAAGTCCTACATACGCAGCCTACATACACAAATCAGTAAGAGTAATACACCACAGAAACAGAAGCAAGGACAAAAATTACATGATCATCTCAATAGATGTAAAAAAGCATCTGACAAAATCCAACATCCATTCATGATAAGAATGCTAAAGAAAATAGGTACAGAGGTCTATATCTCAATCTGATAAAAGCTATCTATGACAAACCAACAGCCATATATCCATCAACAGATGAATAGGTAAAGAAAATGTGGTGCTTACACAAAATGGAGAACTGTTCTGCCATAAAAAAGGGTAAACTAGAGTCATTTGTAGGAAAATGGATGCACTTCAAAAACATAATGTTAAGTAAAGTAAATCAGGCACACAAAGTTAAATACTTCATGGTTTATCTTACAAGAAAAAGTCAATATGTAAGTGAAGTACAAAATAAAAGAAAAAGGAAAACAGTGATTGTAATCCAGCATAGACAATGTATCTAAGTGTACCTTGTTTAAGTGTCTTACATGTTTAATATAATTTTTGACCTGTTATTCCAGCTGTTAATCTGTATGTATGACAATTAACTTACAGATAAATGAATTGGGGGAGGCCTTGAGATGTACATGCACCAATTCCCCACAGTGAATGTAATCATTATGTACTGCAGACATTTACTAATTAAAAAAACATATTGCAGTGTGCCCTCAAACAACTTACTCACCAGATCTGGCACTGTGTGACTGCTAGCTCTTCACCAAAGTCAAAATGACCACAAGTGGTAAACATTTTCAATCAGTTTAGGACATCGTGGCAGCTACACAGCACAACCGAAGACATTCTCAAAACAGGATTTCCAGAACTGCTTCAGAAAGTGACAAGAACAACAGGGTAAGTGTGTTCCAAACAAAGAGGAGTAATTCTCAAGGGGATTAATGACAAAGTGCCTTGTACTGTAATAAATTTTAAAAATTGAAACATACACTATATTTTTATCACATCTCATATGTTGGAAACACCAGACAAGCGAACAAAATCACATTCCTCATGGACAACTCACTGGTCACTGCTATGCCTTTACTGTATTTACCTTTTTTTCTGCTTTCCATAATTTTTTCTTCACGCCTCCTATAGGAAGCATAAAGTTTTCTTCCAAAGATACTCACATCCTACCCCGTGGAACCTTGCAGAGCTCGTGGGAATGAGAGTCGTGAATGGAATCGATTTTGCTAACTGACAGACATGAAAATAAAGAGATTCTTCCGGACCATCCAGTTAACGCAAAGTAATCTCGAAAGCAGGAGAGAACTGGAGAGCCGGGGCGGGCTGACCAGGGAAGATGGACACACAAAGCACAGCACCAGCGACTCTGCGGACGGACGGAGAGACTCTTGACCCTGAAGAACGTATGTGGCCTCCAGATGCTGGCAAAGCACGAAAGCGGGTTCTCTCCTAGAGCCTACAGAATGCGACCTCCCAACACCGATTTTACCACACTTAAGACCTGCGTGAGACGTCTGACCTCTAGAACCAAATAAAACAGTGTTAAGCCACCACTGGTTTTGTGTTAATGTGTTACAGCAGCGACTGAAACCGAATACACCACTAGACATAATTATCAGAACTCTACGAATCTTTCACAGCTCATTTCCAATGTCACCAAAATGCAAAGACTACTCTGCTCCCACAAGAGCCCTCTCTGCTGACCACACTAGGAAAGAGTCCTCGCTCCTCTGACCCCACAAATGCATCTGGGGGGAGTTAACTGGTAAATCTCTGTCTCAATCATGTCCTAGGTGCGTGACTCTATGAAGTCACTTAACCTCACTCTCTAAGCCTTAGCTTCCTCATCGGGAAAAAAAATCTTAAGGCTATTATAAGGATTAAATACAGGAAACAATATACATTTCATGGAATTATGTCTAGCACTCATTACGCACTTCACATACACAATAATTATCATTAACCTTATCCTTGCCTATTTCTCAAAGCCATGTCCACACAGCTGTCACACCACCCTACTAAAGAGCCACACTGGCTCATGCTATTTCCTTTACAGAGGAGAATATCTCATGAGTGAGAGTCTCAAAATGATTTTACTGGCCAAGTGGCTGCTAACCCCAAAAAGCTCACCACACAGGACAAGAAGAACATTATACACTGGATTAGAGAGCCACTTGCACTGAAATTTATAGTCTATATAGCAAACATACATAGAGATGAATCACTAAACATAAAATTAACGGAGCGTATAAGAGAAAAAATATTTTAGAAATAAAAAGTAGGCGTGTTACTTTTCTATATCTTCTTTTATTTTAACAATGAAAACATTACCAGCGAAACTGTTACACATACTGTGATCAAATAAGCAGTCTTCCAAGCTCACTTAAAATGGGGCATAACCTGAAATTTTCAACTTCTTCCTCAGCTAAAGCAACTAATACACTCCTTTTGTATTGTTTAGTTACAGAAATAATAGACATACCAGCACTAAAAACAAAAACAAAAAAAAACAGGCATAACAACTCTACAGAATTTAATGGTGAATTATTAGTATGTACAATAAAACTGTCTGCAAATAGGACCCCTTTGTAAATGGAAAATTTATATGACATTTATATCTCCACACTCAATTTGAAAACAATAAAATATTGAAAAGTGTTAGGATTTTGGTCCGGATAATTTTCTTTTGAAAAACTAATTATGGGTATAAGCATTTTTTAAATATTTAAAAGTAAATGAGGGGCCGGGGATTTAGCTCAGTGGTTAGAGTGCTTGCCTTGCAAGCATGAGGCCCTGAGTTCGATTCCCAGTACCCCACCCCGCCAAAAAAAAAGTAAATGAAAGGTAGCAATGATGCAATGATGCTCATGAGGACACTTTTGTCTGACAGCAAACCATAGGCTGCAACTGATTCGGGAACCTAATGTACAGATAGAGATGGTTAGAAGCTCCTATCTCAGTTGGAGACAATATGCAACAAATTCTCTCAATAGCAAAACTGCATCTGCTTATTGATTTACAAAGCATCAACTCTGTAATGTGATAGACATGAGAAGATGCCAGGGTGACAGCAAATATCCAGTAGGCTGAAAATAGCTTATAGTACAGTCTCATTTGAAGAAATACTAAATCACTGAGAAGGGAAATTCAGTACACATGAAAATTTCTTAATTCTATTTTGAATGGTAACTCAAAGCATTTTTTTAAAATGTTTTTACAAAGTAATTTTTAAAATAATTTTAATATATAGCAACAAAAACGTTAAAGGCTTGAAAATAAAACATTTATTCAATGAATATTGAGTAATCATTTTATATTAAAAACTGAATTTATAGGCAGGAATGTAGGAATTAAAACATTTTCAGCACTCAAGGACTTTACAATTTAATGGAAGCTATAAATGATAGTCTGAGTGCTACTGCAATCAGTTAACTAGCAAGTTTGTGGATCTGCAAAGGAGAGAGGGAGGGAACAAAGCAAGAGGCATTTAGCTCAGTACAGAATGATCACAGCAGGCAGGGTGGCTGGGAGAGGACACACAAGCCAGGGCTGCCTTTCAGCGTGCAGACGGGCCTAGAGTCAGGACAGAAGACCCCAGTCTGAGAACCACGAGCAGTTCAGGAGGACTCCATAGAGGGGTGTGAGATTGGCAGAAGCTAAATGGAGAAGTACAAATGACTAGAAAATATTAAAATAGACAGGCAACAGGTCCAAAGTATCTAAAAAAGTCACCTTAAAGAGATCAGATAAAACCTTATCTAAGAAGGTTTCACAGATCCTGACAATAACATATTCAAAAGAATGTATCTACCCAAAGGGGGTTGATTAGTCCTACACATACAAAAAATTAAAAAGACTCACAAAAATGTCTTTACCTTGCCCCCTCTAGACACTGTTCAGCAAACTCCAAGAATTACTGTCCAGTTGGCAGGACAATCTGCACTCCAAAGGGAATAAGCCTATTACACTTTCAAATTATATAACTCAATCACTCATTCAATAAATAAACATTTATTAAATCCCTACTGTGTACTTCTTCTATGTACTGGGCATATAATGACAAACAAAGCGTTCAAAAGTTCCTGCCCTTGTGGAGCACACATGCCAGTGAAGGAGACCATTAAAATATAAATCAACGCACATGCATTTTTAAATGGTACACAGGAAAATAAGGCAAAGATAGCAGACAGGGAATGTATAAAGGACATTAAAATTTTAAATTTTAAATAGGAAAATTAGGAGTTGGAGAAAAAAAAAGCAATGGATATGGCGGTACAGGCATGTGCTCCCAGAAAGACAGGAGTCTGAGGCAAGATCATAAGTTCAAGGCCAGCATGGGCAATTTAGCAAGACCCTGCTGTAAAATAAAAATTTTAAACGAGTTGGGGATGTGCTACAGTGCTTGCCTACAGGATTTAAGTCTGTTCCCCAGCACCACAAAAAAGAACACTGCCTGTCTTCAGTAAGGGAAAGGATAAGAATAACAAAAGGAAGAGCAAACATCAATGCTTATCATTCACTGTCTCAAACTACAGAGGGAATATGTCAGGTACTTGTCAAAACACAGCTACATACTGTACACTGTCAGTGTTAACTCTGGATAGCCTCTAGTGTCTGGTGAATTCAGGTTTCTAAAGCTTCAACTCCAAAGACCAGAGGCTGGTCCTATAACAAATCTGCCAAGTCAATTGAATACTACTCCATAGGACTTTTAGCAAAAAGGTCAATTTCAACTTTCTTGAGTCTTGGCAGCCTTGCAAAGAATGAACCAGAGGACACAAGACTGCAGGAGAGATGACAGTGCCAATGAGCTGCAGAAGTGCTGGGAGAATGCAGGCCCTGGCTAGAGAGTGGCAGGTGTGAGAGATGGAAAGCCAATCTTACCTGTCCTCCAGGAGAAATAGCCGAAGAAAGAAAGGGGCAAAAGCACGACTTCCAAGGACAGGGAAGGAAAATGAAGTCAAAAGAGAGCAGATGGCTTAATGTGTAGGATGTGGAAGGCACCTCTTTGAGTGCATAGTTACCTCTATGCTGTAAAGAACAGAAGCCCATGATCTTGTCAAGTTTTCAGAAAAAGTAACTTTTCAGCTGGAGTCATAATTTAAAGGAACCAATTTCAATAAATGCAAAAAAAGTGTGAATGAATAAACAAAGTTATAATCAAGAAAGACTCAGACCAAAGTATGAAAATTAAGAGTATACAATAATCCATGAAGCTTTTCTTCAGTTCAAAGCTACAGTTCAAAGCAAAGAGAATCATTTTAAAATATGCATTTCAGAAAGGAATTAAGACGTGTTGTGTACATGAACCAACATCCCACAAGAAATGTAAACATATGTATTACATACATATGCTAATAAACGAAAATAAAAAGCTATAAAAGCATTTCAGATAGTTAATAATCAAAGCATGGTCAATATTATGGGTAACATTTACCATAACCTCACTCAAAGAAGTAGCCAGATAAATCACTAACCATTCCACACACTACTCTTGTTTAAAAAAGACTTTAACAAAGGCATAGCAGGTAAATGAAATCCATGTTTATTATCAAAAATGAGAAGAATAATATCAAAGATATGAAATTCTGCAGCAAATAAAATTTCTGACAGGAAACATTTTAGAAAAAGCTATATTTGAAGAGCTTTAGGGCTTTTTTGTGACTTTTCTTTCCCAAGAAAATGTTTGACTACTTTCAGACATCATATGTACAGGAAAAAAAATTGAATTCACGAAGGATACTGAGTATTTTATGAGCAAGTGTGACAGAAGCTTACCCAGTATTGATGGAAATGATTTCAATCAGTGGATTCTTCCTAATCTTTGGCAAATCCAGTCGAGCTCCCCCCAACCGCTTTCCATTATCCTTCTTCTGACCCAGCAGTCTCACAGAGTGACCTTCAATAAAACACATAAATGGACATTAGCACAAGGCACACAGTTCTGCTTTCACTCACTGCTTTCAACAAATGTGTTAATGTTTGCATTTAACTTTTCTTTTAATGGAGGGAAAGAAAAAACAACCTGGAGGAAAGGTGATAGTCTGAATCTAAGAAATACTGTCAAATAGAAAAACAGCTGTGTTTAAAGCCTACAGTTAAAAAACCTTTGTTCGCAGTGTTTACAGATTTCTACAGCATATTTGAGAAAGAGAAGTGTCCTCACAATATCGTCCCACAAGGTATGAATGTTCCCCAGAGTTGACCAGGCACATGTATTCAGCAGAAAGGATTTCACTTGGGCACCAGGCTTGCCTGCCACTAAACAAAAACAAAATTTAAAAAAAGAAAAGATTAAAAAAAAAAAAAGCAAAAGCAAAGATCTGTTCAAAGCAAAAAGCAACTCGAAGAAGTAAAGAATCAAAAGGTTAAAATAAAATTGCACTTTAGAGTTAGATGGGGCCTGTGGGGAGGGGCTGGGAGTGAGGTGGGGTAGGACTGAACACAGGGCCTTCTCGCTAAATTACATATCTGTAGCCCCTCCCCTCCTTTTAAAACTTTTTTACTTTGAAACAGAGTCTTGATAAATTACTACATTGCCCAAACTAGCCTCAAATTTGTGATTTTTCTGCCTCAGCCTCCCAAGGTATTGGGATTATAGGCACAGGGTTGGACATTTAAAAAAAAATTAAAAACCTATTTAACTTACTTGTACAAAATGACATAGAAGGAAATCCAGCCATTTCTAAGAGCCATTGAAATTGGTAACTTTTTTTTAAATTTTGAAGTAATTTCAGACTTGTAGAAGAAATGAAAGGCAGTAAAAAGAATTCCCAAAGATTTTAAATGAGTTCCTACTGTTTGGCAATCATGACAACAGCCCAGTTTTAGAGCATTTACATCAATCTTCAAAGTTCCCTGAAGTTTATTTAGTCCATTTCTCCTCCCATACCGAACATAACACATTTTCTTAATCCACCAACCAGATGATGGATATTTGAATTTTTTCCAATTCATACCTATTAAAAAGTTTCTATGAACATTTGCATACAAGTCTTTGTATGGACACAAATTTCCATTTTTTTCCTTTTCTTTTTTCAATTATTTTCAGTCCTAGGAGCAGAATTATTGAGTTATACGGTGAATTTATATTTAATATTTAATATTAGTATTAAATTTAATATTTAATATTTCTAAGAAACAAATGTTTTACAAAGTGATGGTACTATTTTATATTCCTACCTTTACCAGATATGTGATTTGTAAGTATTTTCTCTCAGTTTGTGGCTTATAGCTTCACTTTTATTATGGTGCTTTTTGAAAAATAAATGTTTTTCAATTTCATAAAGTTAAATTTACCAACTTTATCTTTTATGGTCACATCTAAGACCTCTTTGCCTAACCCAAGGGCACAAAGACTTTTGCTACATTTTCTTTTAGGTGTCTTATTTCACCTCTTACATTTAGTTCTAGGACCTAATTCATGTTTTTACAGAGTGAAGACATGGGTTCATTTTTTTACAGAGATACTGTCTCAATACCACTTCTTTTCTTTCTTCCTCGTCTGTGCTACTGTTGTCACATATACAACAAGTTGTCCAAAACCAAAAATACAGTTCTCAACTTAAGTGAGGGAAAAGTAAAAAATGGTTATAGAGTATTTTATATCTGTCCACATAAATACCATTTCTAGCAATTTCCACTGTTCCTTCAAATTCAAGTTATCATTTGATATCACTTTCTGCCTGAAGAACTTTTTTTTAGTAATTCTTACAAAGCAAGTCATTTAGCAACAAATTCTTTATGTGACATTGTTTTTATTTTGCTTCATTTGTAAACAATGACTGTAGAAGTATTAGCTGCCAGTTTTTTCCTTTGATCATTCACTATCAAAGGTCATACATGTGATCTTTTATTGTTCCTGATAATATATAACTAATAACATTACTGTTGTTTCTCCAGATGCAGTATGTTATTTCTTCTCAGGTGCCTCCATGATCTATCTTCACTTTGCCTTTCAAATGTCTGACTATAATGTGTCTAGGTATAGATCTTCACGATTATGCTACATGGATAATTAGGCTTTTTGGACCCATAAAGCTCCCCATCAAGTCTGTGACAGTTTCATCCAGTATTTTTAAATTTTGCACATGCATGTGCACGTTGAGTCCTTTTCTCTCTTCTCTTCATCTACAACTCCCATGACATATTTCCTGGTGAGCTAGATGTTACCCCCACAGGTCTCTGGGGCAATTTTAGGCAGGGCTCTCCAGACACAGAATTGACAGGATACACAGAGATATGGAAAACATTTGGGAAGCTGGCTCTCTTGATTTGGAGGCCAAGAAGTCCCACAACAGACCACCTACAAGCTGGTGTATTCAAGTTGCTATCACAATCCTCCACTTAATTCTTTGAAGTAGTTCTCTTCTAAATCAAGTGTTTTTGGTCACCAAAGGACAAGCAGTATTGACTGCTTTTTTTCATAAATATGGTTATACTTTGTTTCTTGGCATGTATTATAAAGGATGTTGAATACTGGGCACTCTGGATAATATAGTACTCATAATTCAAGTTTTCCTCAAAGGTGATTATAATTTTTTATAATAACATATCTACACTAAAACTATTAACCTTGTCCTCTCCACAATGAATGGTTGTTGATTTCCCTGCTTCATATTTTTCCAGGCATGGGTTCCCAGGAGATGATTCTTTATGGACACAGTTTTTGTTAAGTCCAAGATTGGTTACATGTTTACTCAAACCCACTGAGTCAGTAAGATTCCTACTATCTACTAATGAATCTGTACATAAGCCAGGGAGAGCATTCGAAGTTAGGACCATTTTCAAGTCAGCCAGACCTTTTACTGTCTCTCCTGGCCTCCCCCAATCTTCTCTGATCTGCTCTGGATGAGCATGCAGGCTCCCTCAGGCACAGAAGTGCAGGTCCGGACAGGCTCCTATTCCTGGGAGGTATGTACACAACCTCCAGTCAACTCAAGGTATCTGGGGAGCTTTTCAAGCTTCCTATCACTCTCTCACCTTCTGAATTCACAGGGAAATAAATCCTTCGCTAGTGCACCTACTCACTTCTTGTACCAAACAGGCCACCAAGACCTAAAGTAGCATGTCTTCTCTGTCACCTACCTTCACAATTTTCACACTAATGGAGAGTTCCCTAAATCAACTGAGCCATCTCGGTAGCAGCAAAAATGATACTGGTCTTCACAGTCTGCTTCATCCTGGCTGAACAATTCTGGTCACAGAGTTGAGGAGGGCAATGGGAGCAGCCCCACCAGGAACATCACATACTCACACTGATCTTAACCAAAGTACAGCTGTCTTCACAAATAAACACTTCTCAATTTGTTGAATGCTTTTAGTCCATTTCCAACATAAAGTGTTATTTGCTTTAGACAATTTGTCCAGCTTTCTCATCACTTCTGGGGGGGGGGGTGATTTGTTGACCTCTAATGCAATCGGGCCAAAGGCAAAAAATCAACTTCTATTTTTAAACCATTCATTTAAAATAAATTCAAATGCCTAATTAGTACAGATAGAAGATTCTAAGCAATTATGTATATGTTTCATCGCCCTTCATTTCAGAAAGATATGATATTGCTTAAACATCTCCCAAATAGACAGCTTTTCATGACCAGAAGTAATAAAACCATCAGTCATACTCTTTTGGCACTGATCACTTTAACAAGAAACATTAGGTACTTTGTTCATTCTGAAATTTCTTGCTCTAACATAGAAACATACTTAGAGTCAAGCAAGTGTTTGACAAACCAAATTCCACAGATTTTCAAGATAAGATGAACTCTTCAATCAAAAGTCCAGTTAATGAAAAAGTGAGCAAGATTGGCATGATAACGTAATAGTTCTCTGAGATGCCAGAAGTTCAATAATAACTATGCAAAGGCATGTTATTTTCATACTAGCATGAGACAAATTTCATTATATCCTGCTGAGATTTCAGTAATACACAGCCTGTACTAATAACATTTGATAAATTATTCATCTTCACTATCTACATGCAAATAAAGGAACATATCTCTGCTTGATGATATAATGAGTTATTTTCCAATCCAATGATTCATTAAAGTGTAGCAGACCTAACAAAAAAATCGGCTTTTCTTTTCATTGAAAGATATAGTACACTAAAGACAAAGTAGGAAATAATATAAATGCCATTTGTTAAATCTGGCCAGAGATGAAAAGGAATTCATCCATATGACAATTATTTCTTTAAAAAGAAAACTTGTATTTGTGATATACCGTCCCTCAGAAACCCTGTCTCAAAAAGAATTGCTGTTTCAAATTAGTTCCTTAAATCCACAGACCACAGAATAAGAATACATATTGTGACTTCCTTCCTATTTTATGTGTACCAATCAATACTGTTGCCTTCTAAAACAAACTGAAATCCAACAGAATGAAGAAGAAAGCTGAAGGAGGCTCCTTGAAGATGGCACCTCTCTGAAAGGAAAGGGGGCAGAAACAAGAGCACAGAATGAGAGGAACGTGCTGAGACCCTTGAGTCCCAAAAAGTGAAAGGGAAATGTTCGGAGCAGATTCATGCTGAAAATGAACATGCTATGCTTACAAAGGACAACACTTAAATGAGGTAAAGACTACACTTACACACTCACATCTTCCTTCTTTGATTGCTTGTCTTTAGTCACTGATGCCTGATACAGTTACGGAAAAAGAGGGGTTGTCCAGTGAGTACAGATTTATGTGTGAATTTCCTCACCATTCTGGCTGGAGCTAAGTTAAAGACAGAGAAGAAAGACATCAGGATAACAGAGTTGACAAGAAAAGGGGAGTGGGAATATCGGTTTACATGACATTTCATGTCCATGTAACAAGAAATTAAGAAAGATAATATTAATAAGGGCAGATGGGAAGAAGGATGCTTGGTGCGATGAGGTCAACTGATAATAATATGAGACCACCAAGGAGACAGTGAGAAAGATGCAAAGTGATTAAAGTAGATACAGGTAATGTCAATGCAAGATGAAAAAGAAAAGATTGCCTTATATGTAGAATGGGACCCACTCAAGCCTCCTGATTCTAGGATCTTTTATCTTTTTCATTTTAAATGTAAATTCACATTTCCTCTCCTTTAAATAATGGTCAAATGTAACTCAGTGGTTTATTAGCCATCCTTAATAAACATCTCTCTAAGCTGTTACTTACAAGCCTCACATAAAATTCAACCCCCTTAAAACTAAATTTAATTTTAAGCCTCGCTTTCAAGCAGTTACAAGTGGCTAAAATACTCTAGTTCTATGCTGGTTTTTACATCTGATCAAACCCACTAAAGAATGTGACTAAACCATGTGCTTGAGTAAAATTATTATATGTTAAAAATTTTCACTGTTGTGTACACATTTCTTAATTCCGAACACTGAACAACCTATGTGAAGAAAAATGAGACACTGCACAGTATTTGTGCAATAATTGCTATGCTAGTTCAATCAATGTTCAATGTTGCCTGTGGATCTTCAAAAGGAAAAATATTTTCAAAATCCCACAGTGCTAACAGCACTGAGCATTATTAGAGCAGAAAGAAAACATCTCACCACCTGTAATAGGAAGCACAACCTAGAATCTTTATCAGGAAGCCAATTATAATCGTCATTCACAAACACAAAAAAACCAACCCCTGGGACATAAGCATGTTTATTAATTGAATGACAAAACTCTAGCTACCTATAAAACACGTATTTATTACCTACATTATATTCCTACACACAAAAAAATCATCCCTTCCCTGGTTCTCACAAGCTAAAGTAGGTAGATGTTAGCTTTAGATTATCATTACATATTACAGAAATACCAATGAATTCGCAGCTTGGACTCATATTATTTTCCCCCCTTTAATTTTGTTTTCTTCTCAAGTTCTAAAAAACTACTAGACTTTCCTTCAATGCTTTATTCAACCGACCTAATTTTATAGGCCATTCACTGTTTCCTTAACATGTGACGACCCATCTCACCACCACACAAAGAGGGCTCATGCCAAGTTTTCTTGATCATTTCCTGACTGACTGCTCTTACTTTACACAGATTTGGTCCTATTAAGTACGTATGTCTGAATCCTGAGCACAGAGTCAGCCCGCTGGAAAACTTCCTAGCAAAGCAATGCAACATGATGCTGGGGGCAGAGTGCAGGAGAAGATCGGCAGAAAATTCAAGTCAGAAGAAACAAAAGAGTAAATGCACTGCAGACATCCACTGATACTTAAGTAAGTTTGAGCACAGCAATTAGAATACTGTTTGAGAATATTAGACAAGAGTGCTCAATTTAGTCTGTTTTTCTACAAAACATTACGAACTACCACTTGACATATACTTAGCACACATTATCAATTACAAAGAAAAGCAAAACTGTAGTCAAAAGTTTTCCTCTCTTTGAATCCATTCAATATAATTTCTCATATGAAGTACTTCTTAACCCAAATAATTTTTTCTAATATCCTCTCAAAAGTGTGACCCTCCCTTGAAATATTTTCATCTTAAAAGAAGGAAGAAAACTCTCCTTCAATGAAAGAAGCAGTTTTGTCATAAGCCTAGATTGGAAAACCATATGTATTGTTAGAACTGACTCAAACACACCAGATCTTTATAATTCTAGCTCCCATTCTTAGCTACTAGGATTAAATCATTTCTTCCCTTTCAGCAGATAGGAAGAATTAAATGTTAACTAGGATAATGGCACCTAGTAGAGACACTAAACTGAAGAGAGAATGGTAAGACTCAATTGACTAAAAACAAAGAACTCAAAGGAAATCAACATAAGTGAAGTGAACCTACTGAAGAACTGCTGTTACCTCAGCACGTTTCAGAGCATAACAAAATACAAAGAATTCAATGCCATAATACCTACTTGGCAGGTGGATTAAGAGGAGGCTAATGTAAGATCATAGTGCTCAGTTTACATTCTTACAAATTTGAGGATTATATATTATCAAAACTCCTGCTAAACACAAATTTAAAACTACTTAGATATTAATTATATAAAACTTCATGTTAAGTGAAAAAAATACATGCATTAATATGAACACTAAGTGAGTGAAATATATACATTCTGGATGGGAGCTTAAAATCACAATTAGCTGACCTACTTAGTATTTTCAATGAAACAACTTCTATTAGTATAAACACTATAAAGTTTATGCGTAATACAAATTCTAGGACCTGTGCTTTATATTATTTTTTATGTAGTAAAAATTAATATGATTGAGAATTCAGATCCTTGGGACTCAAGAGAATGCCATATCTGGGTCTTACCAAATGTCTGAAAATGATTATTATGCAGACATAAAAACAAGGATCTTCAAATAGAAACTGACTTACTAATATTGTAACAGTCTGCACAAAAATCTAAACAATACAACTTTAAGATAATTAATAATACTTGTAGTCTTATATTTGGGTAATCTACCAGGGTACCATGAAGATCCACAAGAGTTAACATGTAAGCTCCATTTCACATCAGCTAAGTCCTTGTTAATATTTACATGAAGAAAGATGGGCTACTTTACCAGACAGGTAATAGGACTACTAACAGAAGGATTGAGTCATGGGAAGCCTAGGAGGCTTAGTCTTAAAGCAATTTCCTTTCCTTCTCTTTGACAGTCGAAGCAAGTGAACCATTTTAACCGTGTGTTATATGAAAACTACAAAAAGATTATCAACTTAACCAATTGAACCAATGTATCAACCTCCCCACTGCCTAAATGAAGAAATCAAATATCCAAGTCTTCTCAGAAATAAATCCAATAATAATAAAAAGTGGTTTTAGTAAGGAACATATTAAACCAATATAATTAAGACAAACCAAAAACATACAAATTCTGAAGGCACCATAAAAGCACCATAAAACTTGGAAACAAGTCTACACATTTATTTGCATTCTCAACCTTTAAATGGCTAAAAAACATTAGACAAATTTAATTAGCTGTTTTAAGTAAAAAGTAAACATGAGCACTTACAATGTATAAAGATGACTTTCTAGAGCATCTATGACATACTTTGCAGCTGGTAAGTAATACTGCTGCTGGTCAGTTTGTGTATGGCTGGAAGTAAAACTAATAATTTGGCTGATAAAGTAATAAAGTCACAGAAACACACAAATGAACATGACATGCTGGTTTCTCTAACCTAGAATCTTTCCAAGCCATTATTGCAAATCAAGGTATAGAATGAAGTGATTAGAAAAATCAAGTCAAAGTCCTATGGCAGAATGTTGTCTTTTGGACCATCTAAAGAAATTTGTCAACTTTTACTTGAATATCATGAATTGGAAAATGCTCCCCAATAGAGATACAGTGAATAAAGAGTTGATTCTAGGAATAATATACATAGCCACACAGAAGAGAAATTAGTAAAGTTAGAATTTCATTGTTAATTTGGAGAAATTAAAGGAGGGACCCGAAAGCAATGAGAATAGCAAAGGAAATGAACTGACTGCACTTAAGAAAGTGGCAAAATGCAATGGTTACCAAACTATAATCATATTTTAATATGGCACATGAGCTTAAAAAAAACTGGCTCATTGAAAAAATAAATAACTGACAGTAATACAGTCCTGGCTCCTTTCCTTAGTAAAATACAAAACTTATTATTAACTATTTACTTATACCAGGGAGACTACAAAGCATTCTCCCTAAATATGTGAAACCAATACAAAACTTTTCTTCTATATTCAGACTATAAAAGCTATTCTCACAGATTACACATAATGACAGGATACATAAAAGTGTTCTTTCAAAGCATATATTGAAAATCCGTAACAATTATTAAAAAAGAATATGTGTTTTTGTGGTCCAGTACTGTCCGACTGGAAGCCCAACAAATCACTTACTCATTAAGTTTGTAAAATAAGTTGAAGTAAATCTGCTCTGGACTCTGTAAGGTGGTTATTCACACATCAACATTGATGTGCCATACGCAAAGTACGAAACCTGACAGAGTGAAGATTAACACCAATGTCTTAAATAAGAAGAGCTGCTTGGTAAAGCACCTTGGGAATGTAGGTGAGACTAATCCAAGATGACATCAATTACTGAGAAGTTAGCAGAAGGAGAAAACCAATTAAACTTGTGGATTATACCATATTGGGAAAATCCTGAATTAGCACCACTAGTATTTCAAATTTGATGGAATGAAATGCCAGGAAACATACTACTAACAGTAGGGATCTCTTTCAACAGAAGCTGACTGGAGGGAAAAAATATGATTTAAAGACAAAAATATTTTTCCACTTTTAAGAGACCTATTTTTGCAATCATTTGTTATATTATGATTTAAAAAAGAAGAGAATATTTTTTATTTTGTTGCTACTGTGGTTTAAAGACTTTATATTCACTTGTACTGGAAGAAATTCAGTTTTATATTCCTTATAGATATCTCATACAAAAAGAAAACTCTTGTAATGACCATATAGGCTAAATCTAGAGGGCCTATACTTTTTTTTTTAATTTTTATTTTTACCAAGAACATGTATTGGTACATTGTATACATAATGATCATAATCAACATGGTTATTTTGTACCTCTACGTGATGTATCTTGGTATCCCCCCTTTTCCCCTCCCCCCTCTTCCATTCACCCACCCTTCCCTATTTGCAACAAGTTTATTTACATTTTTCCATTTTTTCGCTTTCATCTTACTTTTCTTTTAACCTTCCTTCTTTATCCCCCTTTTCCCTATCTAGTTCTCCTCTCTTTAGAATACTCTATTTTTTTTACATAATATCTATTATACCCCTTTGTCCTTATTTACACTTATGGTTTCTCATATCAGAGAAACAATTCGATGTGTACTGAAAAGTGTCTGATTTATTTCACTTAATAGTATGTTCTCAAGGTACATTCATTTACATACAAACGTCTCTAGTTTATCCTTTTTTGTGACAGTGTAGTACTCCATTGTGTAGAAAAACCACATCTTCTTTAAGCATTCATTAGTTGTTGGGCATTTGGGTCGTTTCCAAAACTTAGTTATTACAAATTGTGTTGCTGTGAACATGGTTGTGCATATAACAGTGTGGTATGAATGATTTTAATTCTTCTGTGAAGATACCAAGCAGAGGAATAGCTGGGTCAAATGGAACCTCTAGTTATGGTTTTTTGAGGAATCGCCACACTGATTTCCACAGTGGTTGGACCAGTCTACATTCTCACCAACAGTGCAGGAGGGTTCCTTTTTCCTCACAGCCCCGCCAGCACTTGTTATTGGTTGATTTCTTGATAATAGCTGTTCTTTCTGGAGTGAGATGGTATCTTAGTGTTGTTTTGATCTGCATGTCTCGAATGACCAATGATGTTGAACATTTTTTTCATATATTAATTTGCTATTTTTATTTCTTCGTCTGAGAAATGTTTATTCATTTCAGATGCCCATTTTTGGATGGGGTCTTTAAATTTGGGGGGTTTGATCTTTTTGAGTTCTTTATATATTCTGGATGTTAGACCTTTGTGTGAGGGACACAGGGCAAAAATTTTTTCCCAGTCTGTGGTTTTTCTCCCCACTCTGTTAGCAACTTCTTTTGCTGTGCAAAAGCCTCTTAATAGGCTGTGATCCCAAACACTGATTCTTTATATTCTTTCCTGTGCAGTCTGGGTTCTGTTTGTAACTATTTTTCCAACCCCTATGTCTTTGAGAGTTCTTCCTATTTTATTCTCCAGGAGAATTAGTGTTTCCATTTTAATGTTTAGATCTTTGATCCACTTTGATTTTAGCTTAGTACATGGTGAGAGACATGTATCTAGTTTTAGGTTGTGGCGTGTGGTAAGCCAGTTTTTCTAGCACCATTTATTAAAGAGGCTATCTTTCTTCCAGCGAGGGTGTTTGGCTCCTTTGTCGAAGATGAGGTATTTGAGTGTGTTTGGAGTTATTTCTGCAACTTCTAGCCTGTTCCATTGGTCCTCGGGTCTGTGTTCGTGCCAGTACCATGCTGTTTTTATCACAGAAGCTTTATAATATAATTTCAAGTCTGGGACTGGATGCCCCCTGCCCTATTCCTGTTGTAGAGGGCATATAGTTTTAAAACAAAGAAATGAATGTAATCATTTAGACACTGCATTTTTTTTCCTTCAATTCAGTTCCATATCTTGTTGAATTATCAAAATGACAAAGGAGAAAATTGTTATTTCTTTATACTCTGGTATCTCCTAAAGCAAAAATTATAAATGGATGAAATTTTCAGTCTACTCCTGAAAAAATGAGGATTCAAATAACTTGAAATTTTCCATTTTGATAGAATCAAAACAGCTAAAAATACAAATATGCTTTGTCTGCTTTTGTGTTAATTACAGCAGATTTGAATACTTTGAGTATCAATGTATCTTATTAACGTTGTTTTCAAAAAACTTGGTGTAACATAAGCAATGATAAGAATGCAAACAGGCAGTGAGTGGCCTACGGTCTGCAAGAAAGAATTAAGTAGAGTCCAGCAAGGACCCAATATGGAAACAAGACAGTTACAGCAAAATCCTCACACCAGGCTGTATTCTACCTGGCCCTCTGGACAGCTTTTGTGCTGCTCCAAGCCTTCTTCTCATCTCTTAGGGCACCGGCAAAACAGATGCTTTCTCTGCATAACTCAAGAGGTATTTATACACTTACTTACTAAACACTGAGCAAATTAGGAAAATGAACAACAGACAGTGCAATACTCCAGGGCTGGTAACAAGGAAGAGCTGTTTCGACCCCATGCCTAAAGAGGCACAGGAACGAACGATTACAGAGGAAGCTGAAGAAAGCGGGGGGCGGGGGGGAGTGTCACCTAACAAAGCTGTGGCCTTGGGGTTAAGAGAAGGAGCCAACCCTAAACAAGCAGGAAGGGAGGTCTTCAGCTTTCTATGGGCTGGCCAGGACCCTACTGATGTGCTGCACACAGATCAGCCTCCATGGACAACAGGGGAGAGCAGATCAAAGGAGACAAACAGAAGTTACCCACTGCTGCCAAGGAGCCTATGATGAGTGGAAAGCCAACTGAAAGTGATACACAAGAGACATCAAATAGTGGTATTTGGCCACAGCAAAGGGTTTGAAAGGCATTAATGGAAGAAAAGCACAAGTGGCAGAATGAAGTAGAAGACAATTAAGATGTTTCTAAGAAATGAAATCCCAAGTCAATTTGGTGGATTACAGGCAACCAATGAAGACATACATGCAGAATGGCAAAATAGTCCCAGGCGAATGATGGCAGGTACTGACTGAAAAGACAGCCATTGATGGAAAAAGCACTTAGATTCCTCCAGCTGTCCAAATTTTCTTGTTACTGTTTTGGGGGTTTGGGGTTTGTTTTTGGTTCGTTTTGTTTTGTTTTTTGTGGTACTGAGCAAAGAACCCAGGGCCGCTGCACTGTGCTACACCCCTCCCTCTTTTTTTTTAACTTTTTATTTTGAGATAGGGTCTTACTAAGTCACTAAGACACTCAGGCTGGGTTTGAACTTGCGTTCCTTCTGCCTCAGCCTCCCAGAGCGCTGGGAGTACAGGCATGCACCATCGTGCATTACTGAGCTGTCCAAGTACTTCGAGGTCCACAATATGAACTCATCCCCTACTATTCTGGGTACCTCAAAACTCATATCCCTTAAATTAAGATAACTGGGTCTCAGAAAAACAACTCACTGAAACACAAGCAACAGCAACCAGGCAAGTGCTACAAAGTCCGCACTATTTCACTGGGGAAGGCTGTCTGAATGAAGTAGCAACAGTAGAAACAGAAAGTAAAGAATATGTTTTTTGATAGACTCAGCTCTCCATTAACTAAGAGGACTTGTTTAACTCTTTCATAGTTCAGTTTCTTCATCTATAAACTAGGACAGCTAACAAAATGATTTCTTCTGTCTCCAATGCTCTTTTGTAACATTAATAGCTGTTAATTTATCAATTTTCACATCCTCAAACTAAGCCAGCCAATGAACATTCCTATCAGTTTCACCTTCAACTCACCTGTTGCTGTAGTTTCTCCCAACTAAATCAAAAGCAGCCTCTCCAATAAATCCCCTCAAGTCCAAACTCATCAGTGAGAACCATCTTTAGTTTTAAACCAACCTGGGAGTGGATGGCCTTCTGTGGTATCATATAGAAATTATATCTCTGAAAACCATTTGGCAAATTACTAAGGACATAATTTTTTTTGGTTTTTTTTCCCCTATGGACTTATTAGCTCCCTTTATTTCTTTAATCTTAAAAAATAAACTACTCAGTGTTGCTGCGTAACTATTTTTTTTACCAAGAATATGTATTGGTGCATTGTATACATAATTATCACAGTCATCATGGTTATTTTTTATCTGTACATAATATATCTTGGTTTCCCCCACTCTTCCTCAAGCCCTTCTATTCCCCCACCCTTCCCTATCATACCACAGCGATGTATGTACAACCACGTTCATAGCAACACAATTTGTAATAGCTAAGTCTTGGAAACAACCCAAATGCCTAACTAAGGAATGGCTAAAGATGATGTGGTTTTTCTACACAATGGAGTAGTACTCTGCCATAAAAAAGGATAGAGACATTTGTAGGTAAATGGATGCACCTTGAGAACATACTCATAAGTGAAATAAATCAGACACTCATGAGTACACATCGAATTGTTTCTCTGATATGAGAAAACATAAGTGTAAATAAGGACAAAGAGGTATAATAGATATTATGTAAAGGAAATATAATATTCAAAGGAGAGGAGAATTAGAAAGGGAGAAGGGGGAAAAGAAGGAAAGGAAAGGGGAAAGAAAGGAGAATGGGAAAAAATGGAAAAATAAACTTAAATAAACTTGCTAAGGACCTAATTTTTTAATAAATGATTAGACTGACAGTAATACTGAGCATAAGTGCAGAGTTTACACATACAACTACCTCCTCTTGTATGGGCATCCTGCAGCCGAGTGGTACATTTGTTACTATGAGCCTGCACTGACACACACCATCATCCCGAGTCTACAGGTTACATTGGCTCATGGTTGATGCTGTCCATCCTGCCTTTGAACAAATGTATACTGGCATGTCTCCGCCATTATACTGTCACACAAAATAGTATAACAACCCTAAGTACCTTCCCAGCTCTGCCTGTTCAGTTCTTCCCTACCCCAATCACCAGCAACCACGGATCCTTTCATCATCTCCACAGTTCACCTCTTCCAAAGTATCACAGAGCTGAAATCAAACAGTATGCAGCTTTTTCAGATGCTTCTTTCACTTTGTAATATGCATTCAGTTTCCCTCTATGTTTTCTCCTGGCTGCATAACTCATTTCTTTTCCAGCATCTAGATGTACCACAGTTTTCTCACTTACTTACAGAAAAACATCTTTGCTACCTCCAGGTTTTGGCAATTATTAATAAAACTATTATGAACATCATGCACATGTGTATGGCTAGACTACATGCTAAGACTACTTTTGGTTTTGTTAAGACACTTGCTCAACTCTTACAACATGACCATACCACTTTGTGTGCCCTCCAATAATAAATGAGTTTTCATTCCTCACATCACTGCCAGCAGTTGGTGTTGTCAAGAGTTTTGGACTTTACCACTACTCCAGGTGTGTAGTCGATCTTTGTTGCTTTCATGTGCAGTTCCCTAATAACATATGATGCTGAGTATCTTTTTATACTCAATGTGCCATCTATATACCTTATTTGATGAAGTATTTGTTAGTTTTGCCCATTTTTTAATTGGGGCACTCATTTGCTTACTGTCAAGTTTTAAGGGTTCTTCATATGTTTTAGATAATAATCTTTGAATCAGATGGATCTTTTGCAAATATTTTCCCCTCACAATGGACTGCCTTAATATTGCCTTGACAGTGTCTTTTGTAGAGCACACATTTTTAATTTTAACTTATCAGTTATTTCTTTTGTGGCTCATATCTTTGACATCCTATCTAAAAACCACTACCATACCCAAAGCCACCTAGACTGTCTTCTCTATCACCTACTTTACCATTTTTTTTTAATTTCTGAGTGGCCAGCATGTGTCTCATGCTTGAAATACGAGCTGAATAAGGCAACATCCTCAAGCATCTTGAAGCACTGCTGAAGCAGCACAAACCAACAATGTCTGAAACAGTGATTCTCACCTGAGTGAGAACAGGGAAATCATTCTACAATATGAATCATGTAACTGTCTAAAATGTAAGAGCCAGATTACCTAGGTCCAAATCCCAACTCTAGCTATGTACCCTTGTGTCTGCAAAACAAGGAAAATATTTAAACTCACTACACTTCACAGAACTATGATAAAGATTAAATGCCTTAATCCATGAGAGATGCTTAGTATGCTTTCACACTATAAGTGCACAGCTAATGGTAGCATCTAGATTTTCCAAGATAACAATGAGATATAGCTTGAAAATTCAAATTTATCACTGCTATAAATTATTATGCCTGAAGTTGTTTTTGTTTTTTAGAATTTCTACAGAAGATATGGGGACAGTCTCATTCTCATATTCTATAACCACTGACCCACTAATAAATAAGATTCAAAGTTAATAAATAAAAGCATATGGAAAATAGTAGACAGAGGACAGCAGGAAACCTATACAGTCAAAAATTCCAATGTGGCAGACACAGTCTATTTGTTTGAAATATAAATTAAAAAAAAAAAAATAGCCAGGTGTGGTGCTACATGCCTATAATCCTAGCACTTAAGAGGATACAGCAGGAGGATTACCACAGGTTTGAGTGAGCCTGGGCTACTAAGTGAGTTCAAGCTTAACCTGAACTATGCAGCAAGGCCCTGTCTCCCAAAAGATAAAAAAAACCTTTAAAAACAATTCAAATTTAACCCATTTAACTGAATATATCAAAATCATATTGATGTATTTTGTGCTGGTTTTTGTGCTAATCTAACACAGGAAAAACAGCCAACAAATATTTACATTTAAATTAAGAATAATTTACTTCTCAGTGCCTTCAGTAAGAATCTGTTTCAATGAACAAATAATAAAAGGATAATTCTATTTTCTAGTTAATTACAAAAATTACATCGTGAAGATATATCAAAATTAAATAGTATTTTAGAAGGGAAAGGTGCAAGTAATTACATGACATGAAAATGTACAAATAAAAATTTTCCTTATTTTAAAATTGACTAAATTATGTCTTCTGAGACTCAAAGTAAATCCATTTTATAGGAAAATAAAAATACAATTTAAAAAAATGACTAAGATCTGATTTATTAGCTCATTTATTAGCCAAACAAATATATACTCTCTGGTCAATGTATGAAGCCAAGAACAAAATTTTATACTCTTACATCTAAAATAAGAACTTTTGTAAAGATGCCCAGTATGTGTTAACTGAGTGGTATTTTTATATTGTAGTTCAGAAAACACATGTATTTGTCCACCTCCCTTTCAACAATTACCTTTAATAGTTTCTTCCACAACTTCTACCACACGATCTATTTGTTGAACCTAGAAAAAAATAAAAAAAATGGTTAGACAAGCAATTTACATGGAGGAGAAAAAACTATGTTTATGCTTCTGCTGGAGTCAATGTTTACACATTTTCTAAGCACATTAATGAAGGTTTAACATGTTTGGAGATATTATTTTAAAATCTTATAGTAATTTTTTGTATAATAATGAAGTATGAAATTATCAGCCTCCTGTCTTCCAGAGATAACTTAAGAAATCATAGTACATTTAAATAAACTGCCTGGGGTTGTTTTAGGATAGTCTATCAACATAAACTCAACATAACCTGAGATCTAAATTTAAATTTAATTAAAACAAGTCCCATCACACAGAGCTTCAAAAGCAAAAGGGCCTAACATAACAACCTACACAGAAAGACATACTAGTATTAAACATATTTATACCAAATTCTATGCATTATTACTCTCATTTTTAAAACCTTTTCAATGAATTTCTACCATGTGCTGAGTAGTGTACTCAGATCCCTGGAATACAATATCAAGTAATAAAGCTCCTGTTCTCATACCAGTGACTAGGGATGACTGCTCAGGGTGCCATGGGAACACAGGGAAAGAGAAATAAAGTCAGACACAGGCAACCAAAAGTGACTTTGAGTGACAACAGGTGAAGCCCACTAAGGAGACTGAGTAAGCATGGCTAGAGTTCAGAAGTTAAAATTAAAACAGCAATGTCAAGTTATGATCCAAGAAGCTAGTGGAATAAAGTCAGGTAAGAATAGATCAAAGTTGGTCCTCTAAAAGTCCCCAAATTATCACTGTTTTATTACAGGAGAAACAGTTGTGTCCTGAAAAAACTGAAGTAACCTACAAAATTCTCCTTTTTCTATTTCTACTCCATCAAATTTATTATGATGAATAGATAGGAACGTATTTTCTGGTGTTAAATATTTATATGTAAGTCTGTTTTCTAGATATGTGTATATACACGCCTGCCCCTTGATTTCTGTGTACATGTTCATCATCCAGAAATATAGGTCTAATTCATTCATTTTACAGCCTGCCTAGTTTCTCACTGTATGGATATATCAAAACACATTCATCTAAACCCTTACTGTGAAAAGAATGTCATCCTATTACAGCAATGCTGCAATGAACTCCACAAAGATAGGAAAAGCCCTATAAAAAGAATATATTAAAAATGCAATGATAAGTCTCTTAAAAATATTCCTTTGGCCTCAGTGTCTTATTCAAAAACAAGAAAAGGCAAGAGCACACTGGAACTCTGCCCTGACTGACCACTGTGAGCATCTGTCAGAGGCAAAAGGAAAGAGAAAAAAACAGGTGACAGTGTCACATAATGATAAGGAGTAACAAGTAACATACAGACTAAAATGAGTATGTGTTTAGGGAGTCTATAAACTTAGGGGGAAATTGTTCAGAGGCAATAAATCATACATAAGAAAACAGAAACAGCGAATATGGACTACTCTTTTTAAAAAAGGTGAAGCAGAAAGAACTCCTGGTAACTAGAGTAAACTGAGTATACACGTTATGCTAAAAGTTAGTGTACTGTATTTAACTACTTTTTTGTCCTTTTTTGGTTTTACAGTTTACATGCTGAGAAGAAAAAAAAAAAGTAGAGAAAGAAGAGTTGACTATAAGAGAACTAATTGATGAACTAAGGTCTTCCAGGAAGCAGACAAGATAAGATTCAAAAAGCAAATAAAGACAACAGCCCAGAGCAGGAGGAGGGCCAAGTCTTCCAAAAGGAGATGTTGGGAGGAAGGAAAGTATGACAGTGAATGCTAGTACTCTTGTAGACTTCAGGGAGGATGCTGAGCAAATTCCACTTGTTAGTCTCAGTTTTTCTCAATGAGGTAAAAAGCAAGCTCATTTGCTAAGAGGGAGAAAGCATATGACAAAATAAGCACAGAACAAATGTCCAAAAGCACCTGTTACAGAGAATAAGAGTGATGACTAGGGACATGTAAAAATTGCCAGACAGTCCTAAGAAATCAGCTGAAATTAGGGCCCATTAGTTTCTAACAATGACTCAATGTGCAGCTGAATTTTTAGCCAGGTCCAGCAGTGCTAGTAATGCAGCCAAACTGACTGATACACAGTTCTGCTAATACCATCACTCATTCACTAATCACTTATTAGGCATCTAAAGTACACCAGAATGATCCAGAGAGCTGGAGAACAACACTGACTATAAGGAAACAAAAGGAAAAAGGCTGGCTAAGCATTTTACATAAGATAAAGCCTGTGAAAGATGCAGAGTAGAAAGCAGAAGTGAGGCTGGGGAATGGGGAAGGGAGGGAGAAATGACAGACAAAATGAGACAAGGAAATAAAGAGGACAGGAGGCTATAACCAGGGTCCTGATATAGGAATTTAGTATTTCTGAAGACTAGCAAGGTCCAAGATCTGGTCATGGAAATGACTGCTGAAAAAAACATGATGGTGCTGACCACTGTGTTGGGAAATAAGCAAATGTGTGACTAGAGCATTGGTGAGATATTACTTGCAGATATGGAGACTGCCCGGTGAAAGAGAGCAAATAGGAGGAATGTGGATGGATAATCAGGCTATCAATTAGGGACAGAAAACAGAGAATAAAAAGAGTAAAACATGAACTCATTCAAATGATGGGGCCAGAAAACAAAAATGATTTCCTGCTCACTCAGAGATCTAAAAGCTCCAAGGGAGCACAGCACCCAGGCTTGTAGCACATGAACTGGGCAAGAAGCCATAATCCCAGAGACGAGAACAACAGGTGGCAGGAGCAGTCTGTTACACTGCTGAGGGTAAGATGACATTGTAAAACTCACAGAAAGAAATGGACCTATAAATCCACACAGACCTTGGATGAAAGGACAGCTTCTTAAATATAACACCAAAGCAAGAGCAACGGAAGAAAAAGCAGAAAACTAGACACCATCGAAATTAAAAACTCTTCATACTTCACAGGACACCATTAAGAAACCAAGAATACAACACAGACAATGGGAGAACACGTCTATAAATCATACATTGTATCTGACACAGGACTTTCATGTTTAATATATGAAGAACTCCCACAGTTCAAGAGTGAAAAACAAACCTGTCAAAAATGGGCAAAGGATTTAAATAGATAAATTCTCCAATGAAGATATACAAATGGCTAATAAAACGTGAAAAGATGCTCAATACCATTAGCTAACCCAGACATGCAAATCAAAACCACAGTGGGGGAAAGAAGAATTATTGCTTCATGGATATACAGAATCAGTTTGGAAAAATGAAAACATTCGGAAAATAATGGTGGTAGTGGTTACAAAACAATGTGAAGATACTTACTACCAATGAAGTGTACCCTTAAAAATGGTTAAAAAGGTAAATTTTATGTAGATTTAAGTACCAAAAAAACCCTACAAAGAGATACCACTTCACAATCACTAGGAAGTTATAATGAAAAAGACAAGTAGTAACAGTGTTGGAGAAGATGCAGAAACATTGAAACCTTTATACACTGCTACTGAATTTGTACTAAAATACAGACAGTTTGGAAAATAGTCTACAGTTAAAAACAAATGGTTAAACATTGAGTTACTATATGACCCATCAATTCCAATCCTAGGTATATTCTTAAGAGAAAGAAAACCTATGTCCACAGAAAAACTTGTACACAAATGTTCATAGCATTATTCATAATGGCCAAAAAGTAGAAATACACACATCCATCAACTGAGAGACAAAATGTGGCACATCTGCACAATAAAATATGAAGGTACAGAAGGAAATAAAGCACCAATACATGCTACAATATTATGCTAAGTGAAAAAGACCAAAAATATTATATATAAATTCCATTCATATGCAATATTCACAAAAAGAAAATACAAGGAGCTAACATAAATTAGTGACTATCTGCAGATAAATGATGGACAGATGGGAGAGAGGCTAAGAGTGCTGGGTTTCTTTAGGTACTGATGAAGACATTCTAATATTACTTTGTAATGCTGTTCACACAGCTCTGTGAAAATACTAAAAACCATGGAATTATACATTTTAATCAGAATCACTGGGTAGTACATGGTCTATATCTCAATAAAGCTATGATCAAAAAGTGGTGAAGAGCTGAATGCAGTGAAATGTTCTGTCAAGGTCATTAAAGTCAAGGAAAAATTGAGGAAATGTTACAGATTACAAGAGACTAAGAGACCTCATAACTAAACGCAACTATGGATATCCAATGGGGTTTCTTTTCCTATAAAAGACACTATTTGGATAAATGACAATATCTGAATAAAATCTATACACTAGCTTATAGTACTGTACCAATGTTTTTCTGATTTTGGTAATTATAGTGACATAAAACAATTTTTTTTAATATACAGGTATTTAGAAGAGGCACCATGACTGCAATTTACTTTCAAAAGAATAAGAAAAATGTGTGCACATATAAACAGAATAAGCAAATTGTAGAAATATTAACATCTGGTAAATCTAGGAATTCTTCGCCTATTTTTGCAAAGTTTCTGTAAGCATATTATGTTCAAACAAAAAGTTTAAATGTGCATGTTTGTATATGCACAGAAGAAACGAAGACACCGTCTCTTTTACCTTGATAGTCAAAAAGAATTTGCTTGAATTTATATAACTAAAAATATATCCTCTGATTTTTAAAAAGTACTTGATAACATTTGTTTTAATGAAAGAAAAATTAGATTTTGTCCACACATGATAATTTAATAACTAGTTGGCACAGAGAGTTCCAGGATGTTGAAAACAGTCCCCCAAAACTGTTTTGAAAAAGTACTTGAGCGGGGGTTGGGGTTTCAGTTCAAGTAGTAGAAAGCCTGCCTAGCAAGCACAAGGCCCTGAGTTCAATCCCAAACATAAAAGTACCTGAGGGGCTGGAGGGCACGGCTCAGTGGTACAGCGCTTGCCCAGCATGTGCTAAGCAAGCCCTGGGTTCCATCTCCGGTGGTAGAATAGTGGTGGCGGTGGGGACACTTGATTAGAAACAAGTAGAAAAGCTCATTAAATGATTTGTCTATTTTCATTTCCAGTAGAAGGCAATGGAGAAACCAGTGGGGAGGAAAGAAAGAAGGAGAGACCAAGAACAAAGGGAGAGAAGAGGCAGGAGAAGGGTGGGAGGGGATGGGAAAGGGAAAAGATAGGAGCAAAAACCAGTGCAGGGTAGGAAGCAGGAAGAGAAGAAAATAACCGTATGCAGAACAAACTCAAAACTCACATACAGTAATCAAGATATACTGAATTCATTCTGGGAGAAAAGGAAAGCTGTTCTTAATTAATACTATAAATTGTAGGTCTGAATACACAAGAGCTTATTCTCTAACATATAATTCAAATAAATAAAACAGTATCTTGTGTCCTTCGGGCACTTAGTTATAAATACACACACACAAAAAAAGGCATGCAGTATGTTCTGTTACTGACTCCATATGTTCTCAACAATGAAGAAAAGAGCTGATGAATAAACAATTCATAAATAACATTAATAAGTCATTCTGCCTAAGAACTTTTAAAAGAAGTCCATAAAAATATTTTATTCTGCTATTATGAACGACTCCAAATTTGTAACTAAGCATGTATTGAAGAAACAATCCTATAACAACAACACGTAAAGCAAATAAAATGTGTTATTCTAGAATCTCTCCATTGTTGAGAGACAGTGAAGGAAAAGAACTTTCTGCAAGGGTGGGACTATTTACAGGCTGTGCTGTCCATTTTAATTAAATTTAAATTTCACTAGTCACATATTGCTGGGTAGCCGCAGTGAAAGGGGGAGGTTTAAAGGAGATGACTGAGACAGCCACCCAGTCAGCAATAAGTCGTTAGAGCAGTCCTAGGAAGCTAACGTATGTCTCAAACATAACTTTGCCACCTAGCCTAGGAAAAAAGTCTACATTAGAGCCATCTAAGGTCTCGCTGATAGATACCATTTTACTGTCACGGATTCTGCTTTGCACGCACTTGTAGCCGACCCCCCCAAAAAATCAGCAGCTGGATAAGTTAATGACCAGAATAACACAGTGATAGCTAACTTTTCTCAACTATTCCATCTCAGGCTCTATGCTAACACTTTATGTGTATTATCACATCTCACCCTAGGTTAGAAATACTACTGTGATTTTCAAAGAAGAAGAAACTTAGGTCCAAAGATATCCAGTTGATTTTTGCCACATATTTTCAGTAGATCTTCTCCAGGAATGGCAGATAGGTGGCCCAGTTAACGAACTGCTCTTTTCCTGTATACACAGAGGTCATTACTAAATGATCACAGAATGTTATCCAATTAAACCTGGAATTTCAAAAGGCCCAGACAATAACAATTCCCCATTTACTCTGCCCCATAAATACTGCTGGCACTAACCAGCACTGCACACTGTTGTAGAAACTGGGGTATAATGGTGAAAACACAGAGCCCTTGCTTCATGCACCTTACACTTTAACTGAGGGAGATAAACACACAACTGAAATTTCTAACTTCCTATCATGACAGCTGCTATGAAGAAAATAAAACCTAGAAGTGGCAAGAGTGGAGAGGACAATTTTGCTGTCATGGCGGTGATAAACATCTGAACAGAAGCATTAATTCAAGGACCTGAACCAGAAGCCAGAGGCATCAACGTGAGCCTCCAGAGGGGAAAGTAGGTACAGGAGCTAAGAGAAAGGAGGCAGATGGATTATAAGGTCAAAGGAAGGACAGCACATGAGGGATGCAGTGGTAAGAGATGAAGCCAAATAAACAGAGGAGGAAGACTATGTGAGCTGTTGTAATTCATGCCCTGCAGTTTAGACTTACCCTGCTTGCAAAAGAAAGCTATTTGAAAGAACCATGTTAAAAGACTGTTCAGGCTAATTTTATTGAAAATTTCCAGAGAATGCTGTTTATCCAGATTTCTCCATTACATGGTATGACTCTTCTTCATGCTTGCATGAATATGACTAGCACTTCAACAATCTCTTGATTTTCATCCCAAGACACCTCAAATTCTTTCAGAAGTAGGAGGTTAATATATTGTTAATACACAAACACACTCAAAGGAACTTCCTTATTAGCTTTCTTAATTTTATGAACATGTAAATAAAAGGGCAAGCTATAATTTATATTCTAATTAAGAAATATCAGATCAAAACTTTAAACTACCCATAAACTCCATTGAATTTTGAAAGGAAAAACAAAATGATACAAGATAAGGGTCCAAATTCATTCTTTTACATGTTTCTCTTTTGCATCTAGTTTTCCCAACATTGTTTATTGAAGGGACTGTCCTTTTTCCATTGTGTCCTATTGGTGGTTTTGTTAAAAATCAGCTGATGGTATATGTTTATGTCTGGGCTCTCTATTCTGTTTCACTGGTCTGTCTGTCTGTTTTTATGCCAATACCATGCTGTTTTGATTACTATCAGTCTTCTAGGGGGGTGGGGTGCTGGGCGTCGAACTCAGGGCCTTGCACTTGCCAGGCATGTGTTCTATCACTTGCACTAAATCCCCAGCCCCTTATCAGTTTTTTAATATGAGGAAAACCAGAAAATATGATGCCTACAACTTTGTTTTTCTTTCTCAAGATTGTTTTGGCTACTTTGGGTAGTCTACGATTCCATACAAATTTTACAATTGTTTTTCTCTAGTTCTGTGAAAAATGCCATAGCAATTTTGATAGGAATTGCTCTGAATCTGTATATGACATCATACATTAAAAATCCACTCAAAAGAGATTAAAATCCTAAACATTAGACCTGAAACTGTAAAAGCAAACAATATGGAGAAAGCTCCTTGACAGTGCCCTCAGCAATGATTTTTTTTGGGGGGGGCAGGGGCCGGGGGTTACAACAAAACTTCAGGCATCAGAAGCAAGGACATTGAAAAAAATGAATTGGAAGAAACACTATAAATCATATAAGTGGTTAATGCACAAAATTTTAGAAATAATTCATACAACTTATATAAAAAAAAGCAATCTTTTTAAAACATGGGCAATGAAACTGAATAGACATTCTTCCACAGAAAACATACAAATGGCCAACAGTTGTATGAAAAGGTCTCAGTATCAATAATCCTTGGGGAAATGGAAATCCAAACCACTATAAAATATCACCTCCTATCTGTTACGATGACTCTGATCAGAAAGACAAGAAATAAGGAGTACTGGAAAGCCTGCAGAGAAAAGGGAACGTCGTACCCTGCTGATTAAATGTAAATTGGGGTACCTATCACGGGAAATAATACTGAGATTACTTTAAAGAATTAAAAATAGATGTCCATATGACCCAGTAATCCTACCTAAGGGTATATACCCAAATAAATTAAATCAGTACCTTGTAGCGGTATCTGTGCTCCTATGTTCATTATACCTTTATTCACAATAGCCAAGATATGGAAATAGCCTAGTATCCAACAACACATGAATAGATAAAGAAATTGTAATATACATATAGAATACGATATTATTTAGCCTTTAAAAAGGACACACTGTCACTTGTTGGGGAGGGGCCATTTTAGTTTCTGAGGGGGTTTATTTTTGGTTGTTTTCATGGTACTGGGGGTTGAACCAAGGGCCTTTGCACTGGGTTACATCCCCAGCACATTTTTATTTTTTATTTGACACAATTTGAAACAGGGTCTCTCTAAAATGCTCAGGCTCTCTAAATTGCTCAAACTTAACGATCCTACTGCTTCAATATCCTGAACCACTGAGATTACAGGAACGCACTACTGAGCCCATCAACACTACCATTTGTAAACACATGGATGAACCTGTAGGATATTTTGCTATGGGCAATAAGCCAGACATAAAAAGAAAAATAATGCACGATCTCATTGTTAGGCAGAATCTGAAAATAACAAAAGTCAAATACATAGAAACAGGGAGTAGAACTGGAAAGTAGGTGAAAGAGTCAAATCTCACAGTCATTTAGCACAAGTAAGTCCAGAGACCTGATGTACTAATAACATTGTCTTGTACACTGAGAATCTGCTAACAGAGATTTAGGTGCTCTTCCCAAACATAAATAGAAAATATCATGGAAGGTGATGAGTAGGTTAATTGCCTGACTAGTACAATTAATGTACTCTATGTATATCAAATCTTTGTGTTATACACCTTAAATAGGTATAATACAAAACAAGAAAAGTGAACTTTCCATCTTTGTTAATAAATATACATATAAAAGTCTTTTCCATTAATTATATGTTGAAATTTTTCACATTTACCATGATAGCTTCATCCAATAATCAGCATCTGACAGGTCAAAGTTCAATATTCATTTCTCTATACAAAACAATTTTCTCTATCAATTTTGCTCCAATATGTTAAGAAAAATCCCTCTCTCTTAAATGGTATCAAAAGAAGATAATTTCTAAATCTCTTAAATTTGAGAAAGTCTATAGCAATTATTAAACTACCTTAATATGCTCAACTCTATTAGAAAGAACACTGTTTAGAATTTACAAGCCTATTAATTCTGCTAATGTGTTACACAAGGAGCACTTCGTGATTGCATGTGGTTTAACAAAACTTTCTTGTATCCCAGTATATTTTCATTTTTTATCTCTTCATTGAAAAAGATTCTTCCACCGTGGTAAAAATTAGCTTTTCAACAAAAGTCACATGACAGCTCATTTCTCACAGCACAAAAAATGTATTTTCTCCCTGAATGGTATCAGACAGTGACTAGCTCTAAGTCAGAGATAAAAATTGCTAACTAAAACATGAGGCCAGGCTAGAAGAATGCCAGTAAATAAGCATTAGTACAGGAACACTTCTGCCTCTCAAATCCAGCTAAAACAGCTAGAAAACTTTCAGTGGTGGTAGTGGTGGGAGTGATGGGTGTGAAAACCCCTTTTGGCAATAGAAACAACACTGACCAGGCTTAATCATGTAGACAAACACCGAGATCTTGTATCATATTCACATTAAATAATATGGCAAGTTATGAAGTAAACACGTCTTCAGAAGTGATACTAAAGTTTAATGCAGACTACTGCTAGAACAGAAATAACACCTTAGAGATGTAAAATAGCGACTTATAAACTATGCCAGATATAACAGGCAGAATAACGGCCTCCAGGCCATCAAATCCCTAATCCCTGGACCTGTGACTATGCTATTGCTATGGTTTGGATACGGTTTGAGTGCACCCTGCAAAGACTCCTGTGCTAGAAGTTCTACCACTGTGGCAATGGGAGCAGTGGTAGAACCTTTAAGAGTGGGGGCTAGTGTAAGGAAACTCAGTTATTGGGAATGCTGCTCCCAAGAAGCAATTAATACTGGTCTTGTGGAGTGAGTTCTTGAAGAATGAAAGGTTCTAAAAAGAGCACAAATTCCCCTTTTTCAGTCTCTGGCTTCGTGTTGTACTATGTGACCCCTTCAGCATGAGCACCCGCAACTATGATGTCAGGCACCAACAGGCCCTCACTAGAGGCCAAATCAATGGAAACAGCCAATCTTGGACTTTCTTCCTCCCAAATTGCAAACTAAATGAACCTCTTTTAAGACTCAGCCTCAGGTATTTTGTTCTAATAACAGAAAACAGAATAAGATAACTACCTTAACATACCAAATAAGACTTTGCCAGATGCAGTTAAAACCAAAGATCTGAGATGATAAGATTAACTGGAACATCCAGGTGAGCTCAAGTTAATTATATCAGCTTCAAAAACTAAGAACTTTCCCATTTGTGGACAGAAAATGATGACAGAGAAAGGTTAGAGCAATATGGCCTTGATGGTTTTCAGGAAGGAGGAAAGTGGCCGTAAGCCAAGGACTATCAGCAGCCTGCAGAACAGTGGTGGTGAACCTTTCAGAGCCAAGGGCCCAAACTGCAATCCAAAACCCACTTATTTTATTGAAAAGTGCCAACACTGCAATTTAACCTGAATACTGAGGTTTCAGTTTAGAAGAAACAATTCATACATTAATATCTTTTGTTTTAAAAGAAAAACAAATTAGCATGTTTGCCGCAGTTTGCCACCACTGCTCTAGAAACTGTAAAAAGGCCACAAAACAGACTCTCCTCCAGATGCTCCAAGAAAGAAAGTAGCCAGGGGACACCTTGATTTTAGGCCAGGAAAGCCAAGTCCAACATCTAACCTCCAGAACTCTAACATAACAAGAGCTGTTGAAAACTATCACATTTACAACACTTTGTTATGACAGCATGGATAACGAAAACAGTAATGAGGAAATAAAAACATGGTAGAGTTAGCATCATAAAAGAGGAAAGGAAAATTTTATGCTGCTGGAATAACAGAACAATGTGAAAAAAGTAAGTTAAATGTATACCTTATGTTTAACAAACATTCATTCTCTCATATATTCTATGAAGTCAGAATATGCCAAGCATAGAACCCAAATGCAAATAATGACACACAAAACTGTGGCTTTAAGCAGCCTGTAAGTGTCCATTACGGTCTGTAAAATAGACTGATGAGTTCAATAAATCCTTTTTATACTTTAAAAAAAGGTCAGAGACAGAGAAAGAATTAATTAGGCACCTGATCAGACATGTTCCCCAGATCCCAGGAAATATAACTCTTAGATTTTGAAACCACAGAAGAAAATACCTACCACTCCCCCAAAAAATTGTTTCTACTATATCAAAAATGTAAAAGGGAATGAGAAATAATGATGAGTGTGACCTAGTACCCTCTCTTCTGAATTTATGCCCAAGGAGATGAAATCAGCCTCAGTAAGGGTATCTGCACGCCCATGTTCACTACAATGTTACCTACAACAGTCAACATAAGGAAACAACCCAAGTATCTGTCTAAAACTGGATAAAGAAAACGTGGTACAAAAATAAACACAACAGAGTACTAGCTATCCTTTAAAAAGGAGATTTTGCCAGTTGTGACAATACAAATGAACCTGGAGGACAAAACACGAGGTAAAATGAGTCAAACAAAGAAAGAAAAATATTACATGATCTCACTTACATGTAGAATGTCTCTTTAAAAAAGAGTCAATTATATAGACACAGAATAAAACAGTGGCTGGCAAGGGAAGGAAGAATGGGGAAATGTAGGTCTAAGGACAGAAAGCAGCAGATGAGAAGCAGCTTGGAGTTCTATGTGTACCAACAGAACAGGAGTTACAGGCACACAGGCCCTTCCTTAAAGGGCTGCTCCTCCTGCTGAAAGCCCTTTCTCCTCTCCACCTGCCAAGCCACCGCTCTACCTTGAAGCTTAAGCCAAGGGCAGCTTCAGCTTCTGTGGCCCACAACACTACCCCCTGCACACTATGAAGGCAATTTATGCCTCATCAGATTTCATGGTGCTTAGGGAAAAGATGCTGTGTTCAGGTCTGTATCTCTTGCAATAGTTCTCTTGCAAATATGTATCCCGTTCAGGTGTAACACATGTTAGTTCTACTAGTAAGTGAAATAATTAATTAAAAAAATAATAATAACCAATAGAGAACACTATGTCCTGGGTACCATGCTAGGGACACTATATGCAGTATTTACAAGTAGGGGAGGGTGTTACTGGGGACTGAACCCACAGGCACTCTACCAGTGAACTACATCCCAGCCCTTTTCAATTTCTGAGATAAGGTGTTGCTAAGTTGCTTAGTCCAAGTTCAAACTTGCAATCTTCCAACTTCAGCCTCCTAAGTAAGACTGCAGGCATGCACCACCATACCCAGCTGTACTAACAAATTTAAGCCTAATAAAACCCAAAGTCAGGTTCTATTATTCTCACCAATTAACAGATGATGAAAACTGAGGTACAGAAAGTAACTTGCAATGGGTTACACAACTAAGAAAGGGTGCAGTGGCACATGCAATCTAACTCCTGAATCCACACTCTTAACTACCATGATAAGCTATGTTTTAATAATTCAATAGGTAAAAAAAAAAAAGTAGGTATATACGAAAGATTCATAGAGGCCACAAAAAGTGAAAGCAACAGGTCTAGGAAGAGAAAAACAGACAATGGCTTTTTAAAATTACATGCCATTCTGTTATGATGCTGACTTTTTAATAACAACAAGGTCAAAAACTGCAGTATGACAAGAGAAAATATTAGAGTACATGAAGCAGAGATAATGACAGACTCTGTCGGGCTTGGCCCTCAGTATCCATGCCACTGTTAATGTGACACTGCACCACTTTGGGAATTTACCTTTTATAACACTGTAAGAGAGAAATGTTCTCAAATTTAGCCTCTTCCAAATCCTGTTTTACTGATATACAATAATTTTCAAAATTGAAGTGTTCATATTTGAAGCAGGCACTATGCTACCTGACTTTTCAGGATTCGAGCAGTCAGACACTGCAAATCAACCAAGTAACAGTCCTTGTGATAAGCAGACATGTGCGCTAACCCACATTTCTGTTCAGTTCTCCCTAGAAAAGAACCACTTGCCTCCAAGGTTCACAGCTGGAACATGAGGAAGTGTTGTCATTTACAAATTTTCAGTATAAAATTATATATTCTGCTATGAATTGCATGTTTCCAAAATGTCACAAGCAGTGTAATGATTTGCAATTTATTTAGGATTTCTAGAAATACAGTACAGTTGCCAAGATAAACTTAATCAACATCAAACAAGACCAAATTCAAAGGCAGGCTTATTTCTGCAGAAAATCTACACAAAATGTACAAATTTGTAAATGTTCTTTGCTGAATAGAGTAAGAACCAGTCTTCCTAACAAGTGCTATTCTTATTAACAATGGATACTGCAATAATCAGAATTACCGCAGGAATAAATAACACAACTCCTAAGTGATAGATTATGTGTACAAGCTTTTCTATCAGAGCCTTATAGAGAAAGTCCCAATTTAGTCAATTTCACTGTGGTCTAGGAACTCAGCTCATCACATTCTCCCAGAGGATGAAGAAGTGCTGCATTCAAACTAGATGTTTCTCCTCAAGAACCAGAATATAAGTTCCGTGAGAATAGAGATTTTGGACCATTTTATATGTAGGTGTATTCTCAGCACTTAGAAAAGTACCAAACAAAATCTGCACACAGGAAGCACTGAATGAACTGAAATAATGATATGGCAGGTCGAAAATTTGAAGCCAGGCTTTCTGACTCTAGAAGTCCACTATTCTTTTTTTTTTTTCCCCTCTCAAACTTTAACACAGAACATCTTATTTTCTGCTCTACTAATCTAAAAGAAACTTTCTGCCAACAAATGAGCCTAAGGAAAGTGACAACGGTTATAGTTAGAAGATCACAGAACTACCTACAGATAGACACAGTGCAACTGACGTAAAACAAAAAGGAGTAATAAAAAAGGTATTGCACGGAAACTCTAAGGTGGACGGTTAGCCATAATTACTTGGCAAAAGGAGAAATGAAAATTTTCACTGTAAGATAAAATGTTTTAAGATCCTAGAAAAAAATTGAAAGATCTTGATTCTGTATTAGTGACTTATAAACACATATATTCTAGATATAAAACATAAGCCTCATTTCATGCTAAGAAAAAAGCTCTGGTTAACAAAAGATCTCTTTATTCAAGACAGCTATGTTTTCACCATCTGCTCTTTCTCCTGTGTCAACGTGAGGAACTAGACAGGTTCATGCACAGGTGTGTGCTCCAGGACAGGAGAAGCTGAAAGGGAATGGCCACTCATGTTCTTTCAGACCTAGAGGCTGAGAGATTGCACTTCTGGTTGTGATAGCTCATTATTTTCTTTCCATGTATCATTGTACAAGTAGTCAAGAGTAGATAGTTTTAGAAGATGATGAGAGAGATGATAAAAAGCCCAGGGGTCAAACCCCTGCTTCTCATCTGCTCTCACTTCACTGCTATCTCTGATTACTACAACAAATGTTACCACAGTATAGTTTGAATGTGTCCCCCAAAAGTTCTGTGTTAGAATCTTAATCCCCAAATTTATATGTTAATAGTATTTGTATGTGAGGTCTTTGGGAGATAATTAGGATTAGATGAAGTCCAGAGGCTGGGGTCCCCATAAGGGGATTAGTGACTTTGTAAAAAGAGAGACTTAAACTAGGACACTTGCATTGTCTCCCCAGATGATGCCCTCAGCCAAGTTACTATGCAGCTGGGACTTCCCAGCCTCCAGAAACCTCTATTCTTCATAGCTAATCACCTAGTCTCAGGTATTTTACTACAGCAAGAGAAAACAGGCTGAAACATCCCATTTGGAAGGGCTGATATGGGTGAAAATGCATGTTTTATGGTGATAGTAATCCCTCTCTTTACCTATTATCTTCTTAAATGCTTACTTCATGAACACTGTCAAATATCACACATCTTAACTCAAGTGTGCAATGAGTGGCTTCCACACCCCTGGTCTCCACCTAATGGCAAGTTTTTATTCCAAACAATTTGTCAACTGAACTGACACATCCTCCCTGAATTATGAGATGATAGAAACAACTTCCAACAGAAGCTTTGTAAAGGCACACAATGAAGTTACAGCTGTTCTTGCCTCCATCTGTGTTAACACCCTCCATCACAGAAATTTTGTGAAGAATTAACATTCTTGATTCAGTCTGTGAATCAATTATGCAATACAATTCCAAACATCCTGATAAAAATTGTTTCCCAAATCACTGAATATAAACATCTCTCTCTTCCCTTTTTTTTTACACTTAAGAACTGTTTTTCCTTGGTATAAAATCATGTAACTTTATTTCGTTATAACTCACTGTTTCAAAGGAGTTCTGATTTTGTAGCAATTCTAACAATTTTAATCATAATTAGGCTTCTATAAACATCCAATTATAGATAATTTTGGTTTCCTCATCTAGATGATTTTTAAAATATTTAGATATGTTTATATAATTTTCATATACAAAAGTCAGTGATGATAAATAAAATGTCACATAGATGCTCTATGAAAAATGTTCTATGAAATTATGTTGACAAAAAACAAGCTAATACTTTAATAATAACATTGGTGAATATGTATTTAATTGCTACACAATTAAAATAGGAAGCCCACTACAGAAATTAATATATTTTGTATATTTCCTAAAAATGAGAAAATACAAAAATTAAGAGTTAAATGAATTACAGTATAGCCTTTGACAGAACATTGATGTAGGAATCTAGTTATAAAGCTCACAGAATAACAAACATGCAAAATAACTTTACTATTACAGTGAAGCAAAAGTTGCAAAGTTTAAAAGTCTGAAGGAGATAAAGCTATAATAATTGTGTTAGAGTGATATAAATATGAATTTTCTTTCTATTCACTTTTCAAAATGTACTTTTTAGTTATTCCCCCAATCATAAATGAGCCAAATAAAATAAATTTAAGGAATGCTCATTTTAATAAAATGGGACATGACTTTTTTTTTAATAACAAAAGGTTTAGATCAAATAGGAAAACGTGTTTATCAGTGTCACAGCTGTGTCAAACCTAGAAACTGTCTTCCACATAGAGAAGTGGGAGGAGGCACCAGGCACCCTCCCTTATACTGCATCTTTTTTCCCAGTGCTTGGGACCAAGCACATACTCTACTGCTAAGCTCCAGCCCCAGCACTGCATTACAACATCTCTTGAGACTCTCCTCTATGTTCTAACATACTAACCTCTGCCATGCATAGAATGGAGCTTAGAAATCCTACTATGATATACACCAAAAAACACAGGCTTTTTCCAAACTGCAGAAAACTTGCTATTCTAGTAATGTAATTCCTTGGGATGAAATCTAAAATGAACTCCAAGCATGTACCACATTCCATCTCTAAAACAGAGTACTAACTAGTTTCCTATTTCCCTAGCACAGCAGGATTATGTTTATGGAGAGTTAGTATGACACAAAAAGATAACTCAGGAGTTCCATATTCATTTCATTTCCTAAACCAAGAGAAATCGCAACGTAAACAAGACCAATGGTGAAAACAAACTAAAGTTACCAGACATTCAGGTTCTGTTTGTTTAAAGTGAGAATGTTTGCTCAAAGATTATTAAATTTGCTAGTGCGGTGAGGACTCCACAGCAGAAAACAACTTCACTGCAACTTCACACACCATAAGAACCTAAATGTGAAGTACATCACAGGAGAACTCCCTCGCAGAGCTCAATTCAGATGCCAGTTATTCATATAATTTTAATATGAACACAGTATTTTTATGTAATTTTAAGAAATAAGGGTTTGTTTTAAAGATCACTGCTCAGTATAGTGAGAACAGCTAAGGAGAATGGTGAAAAGGAAAATGCATCACCATTTACTAAATAAATACAATGCCAACAACACGAGGGCATTTGTGAATAGTAAGGCTACAAGGAGTAAAACAGAACAGAGTGTAAGCAATCTGCAGATTCACAGAACTGACTGCCCAACAGGACAGAAAGCAGGCCAACAACAAAAACACAACGGCAGGGCTCTTTCAGTCGCTCAGTCAACAAACAGTGTCAGCCTGGAGAAACATAGTTTTTTTGTTTCGTTTTTTGCTTTTTTTTTTGTAAGGACTATAGAACTGTCCTCACAAGAACAATACTTTAAATAAAGATGTGGGCTAGGGATTTAGCTCAAGTGGTAGAGCACTTGCCTAGCAAGCACAAGGCCCTGAGTTCGATCCCCAGTACAAGAAAAAAAAAGGGATGTGGACTATATCCAAAGAAACATATAAATAACTCTAAAATCACAATTCTAAACCTAATATCATAAATGTGCACTAAGTACATAAATGTGTATTAAAATCATAAATGTGTACTAAGCCAGTGGACGCTAGGTGTGGTGGTATAGGCCTGTAACCCCAGCACTCTGGGAGGCTGAGGCACAAGGACTACAAGTTTAAGCCAGCCCAGGCAACTGAGTAACTTAATGAAACATGGTCTCAAGGGAAGCAGGCAGGGAGCATTATTCAGTGCTAAGGCATTGGATTCACTCTCCAGCATCAGAAAGAGAGAGAGAAAGAAAAGGTGCAAATGGCAGACAACTGCACAGACAGCAAAGGGGTCTGAGAGTCAGGAATACACAGAATCCACAGAGTGGGCAGAAAGCTTCCAACATGGTGGATTGGAGCTCAGATTCGGAGCAGTGAAAATAATGGAGCTGGGACATCCAAACAAAGCACCTGTGTGCTAGGGGGTGACAAGGAAAAAAATCCAGTGAGGGGTGGGAAAATTTTAATGATGCAGACAGAGATGACCATGGAAAGAGACAAGACCAGGTCATGAAGGGACATAAACTCCATACTACGCCACTACACCTTTTCATTGTACTGTTCCTCCTCAATGAAAAAACCTAGAACAATGTTCTGTGGCAAAGTGAAATGGTCATACAGACACAACAAAGATTCAGGGGCAATAAAGAAAGTTTGGTTAGGACAGTCACAAATAACCAAGAAATAGCAAATAAAATGTGACACTATCAAAAGCTAATAATGTAAGATTTCCTTTCATACTGTCAAGTACTGGACAAACTTACCCCAATGATGCTCAGTCCTTTCAGGTAGTCCTGACGAGGCTGGGCTTGAGGGACGCACCCGGCAAGCACTACTTTCTTGTTTTCCTCTTGAGCTTTTCTAGGAAATTGAAGGGGGAAAATGTATGAATTATTTGCTCTCAAGAATACCCTGGGAAATTGTTGATATGTGTATGAGTTTTCCAAATAATAATAGGCCCGCTAACATTAACCAGGGTCTTCTTACTAATGCTTAACAAAAACATAAGACTTCTGCACTGTATGTCCATTGATCACACCACTAAAGAACACAATAGTAGTCCAATATGACAATCCCTTTCATTATCATCTCATTCCAAAACAAGTGTACAGAATTTGCGAGGACATGAATCATTCTTGAAAACCACATCTTCCAGATAACCAACCCTTCAAATGAGTTCTTGATCTTAAATATTAATGAAAATATGCCTAAAACTATAGATTCTTCTGTAGTCTTTTGAACAATATAAAAGTAAAATATATTTCAAAAAAATCCAAGCAGGAGAACGGAATAAACAGAAGGCATAATATCCCATATCCTGGAAACGGCCACATTTTTCCACAACCTCGACCCATTCTTGCTCCCTAGAACTTAGTTCTTGGTTGCTTACGCTTCCTGCCAGACTCCAAACATCCCTCAAATACACAGCAGTGAGTACAAGCAGACTGGTGTAATGCAGATAGTATGTGTACACAAACATATATACATATATCATTTATACACACATCTGAATATTTGAGAAAGTATTATGGAATATACAAAGTTAGATGTGAAATTTATGTTCAGTTGTAAAATTATTTTCCTATCATAAATCGTAAGTAGAAAAGCTGCTTCAAAGATACACATATCTGGTTATGTTTTAAGAATCTCTCTGCAAAAGAGGGAGCTAGAGTATATTTGATGTGAACATTATACACATGTGTGTATACAGCAAACAATAATTTCTGTGCTAGAAGATAGAACAAAACAGAGCTTTTATCTTTTCCTAGAAACTATTCAGATCTTGTGCATATTTTATAATTAGGTGTTCAAGTTCTCAATTCTTTTTCAAATACATGAGCTTTAGAGCGATGGTGTTTACTTCTTTTTTCCCCGGTTCCTCACTAGTGCATTTCACGCACCAAACAGTGCCTCGCTGTTCCAGCAATCTCCAGGTTTCTGAAGCCAGCTGAGAAAGCTGAGATGTCTGCAGCCAGTTTCTGGACACGTGACTTTAGGCTACACTACTGTGAAGAGAAAAATACTCCACTGACAGTCTTGTCTTCATCACCTTTTTCAAGAGTACACATTTAGAACCAACCAAACAATGGGATTAAAGAAACCAGGTCTGTATGATAAGAAACCTCATCAACATCTTTTTGTAGGATGAAGAGAAGGATTTAATGAATTTATAAGAATACAAAATAACTATTTTGAGAGCACCATTAAATATTCCATCAGGAACTTAGAGTACTTTCATATGATTTTCCCATTTAGGATCTTGAAAAAACTTATTACTGAATGAAAATAATGTGACTTTGGTTTTACTTTTTTATCAGTATTAAGCACATCACTGCACACAAATGTTTTCTTATAATAAATGTGAAATGCTTTATCAAATAAAAAAAGTTTGCATTTTCTTTAACAATCTCTACAAGGAAGTTAACATCTGTTTCTTTTTAAAGAACTTTAGATGTAACACCTAGAGTCACTGCCAGACATCTAAGAGACTGGGATCACTAATAATTAAATCAAATAAAAAGGCTGCTTCCTATAAAATGAAGTAATTCAATTACCTAATTATTAAGCACATTTAAGGCATTATAGTAAGTGCTTAAGGGAACAAAGCAATGAAGACCAGCACCTTACACTCTGCAAGCTCTGGGTTTATAGCAGATAAGATGTCAAAGACGATAGACAGCACAGTGTCAAGTAAAATGCTTTCGATGACGGAGTGATGCACAGATAACATGCGATGAAGGGGGAAAGAATGTACAGGCAAAACAGACAGGAAATGGCTTCGTGAAGAATTTAGGGAGGATTTTTATCAGTAGACAGGACAAGGAAAGGACATAAATAGAGGCAAAGAAAGCTCCAGGCAGTTGCTATAGTTGGACAAAGACAAGAAGGTGGGGATGGGGGGGGGGACACTGCTAACACTAGACTGGGTCATGAAACAGTCCAGGCCCGATTTTAAGTGAGTAAGAAGAACACTAGAAAATTAAGAGGAAAGATTCCAAATACGGACACATGATTTAACAATTTACTGAACATTACTTATGCTTTTATTAAGTCTGGCTTTAAAATGGCAATGGTAAACCACAACTATAATCTCAACCAAATATCACAGTCCAGTCATGGAATCTCACTGCCACAATTTTTATGTAACTAAACAAAGCCTAAAAGTTTTAATGAAAATTTTAAGAATACTCTTGTTCTAAGCATTCCCTTCATGCGCCCTGTAATTTTTTAAGTGAGCTTTATTCAGGTTAATAAAAGCCTGAAAGTTTTTTTCTTTAGAAACGTATCCAGCACAAACATTTTTATAGCTTTAATCCTTCAAATTACAAATGCTGATGAGAATAATACCTTAAAAAAAGTCTAGGACTGGGGATTTAGCTTTGTGGTTAGATCCCCAGAACCAAAAAAATAAAAAAGAAAGAAAGTTTAAAATAGTATGAATTACCATTTCATCCCCTCAGATAGTCCTGAAACATTAACTGAAATTAAAATGAGAATGTAAAGATAATTTAATAGTGCGCATTTTCTTGAAACATATTTCTAAGTAAAAACAGGAACATATCCTTGTCCAAAGCATTAATCTGAATAATACAGAAAATATAAAGAATCCTCTTTTCTTCAATGCATAAAATGCAAGAAATAATTGGTACAGAATCTTCAGCATCATAAAAATAAACAAATAATGACATAATATTATTCCTGTACTTTACAGATAAGAAAACTGAGATCTGCATTCATGCAATGGGGGGTCTGCTGGTTCACACCTGCCATCCCAGCTGCTCAGGAATCTGAGGCAGTGGACGACTAGGTCAAAGCTAGCTTGCCCAACTTAGCAAGACCTGCCTCAAAATAAAAAGAGTTGAGGCTGTAACTCAGTGGTAGAGCACTTGCCTAGCACGTACGACACCCTGCATTCAATCCCCAGAACTGCCAATAAGAAAGAAAGAGACAGAGACAGAGACAGAGAGGGAGGGAGGGAGAGAGAAAAGGAAAGGAAGGGAAGGAAAGGAAAGGAAAAGAAAAGAAAAGGCGAGCAAAAGATGTGAAGATCAAGGCTGAGTTAGTGACCCAGCTGCAATGAGCACTCAGGACCCCCTGGAGCCACGAACACCACATTGCAGAACACAAATCACATTTGAGTTTTCTCTGTATAATAAACACTGGTGCAGACATTTCTCCACTAGAACAGCATAGAAATTTACAGAGCAATAATACATTGAGTCTCTTCCAAAAAGAAGTACAACTTAGTATCTGACAACTCTTGCTTAAATGAGTCTTAAAATAATAGTCTAATGGAGAGTAATAAATTCATGGGCATACCAAAAAAGTAGTTCTCTAAAAGTAGCATGTGAGAAGGGACTGGTAATTCTTTCACTGTATTTATTACTCTTATTCCTCATAATTTCATGTAAATTGATGTTTATATAACAACACCCATAATAATGTCTACTTTTTTAAACAAAACTTTCTCTCAAGAAAACATTTACGTTTGTATCAGATTTTAAAATTTATAAATACATACTCATAAAACCTCTTTCTTACAATAGCATCAAAAAGATCAAATCAGTATATTCTTATGCACAGCAAGCATGAGCATTCTCCTGATCAAATGTTCAAGTCAGAAGACACCTACTTTAAGTGCTGATGTTGTATTAGTCACTTTACTGTCACTGGGACAAAATACCACATACATGCAATTTAAAGGAGGAGAGGTTTATTTGGCTTACAGTTTAAGTGGGTTCAATCCATGGCTGCCTCCAAGACAGTCATGGCATGCAGGAAGGGCCTGGCAGAGAAAAGCTGCTCATACCAAGGAGGTAGAAAAAAAGAATGATAAGAGGATTTTTAAATTTTTAAATGCAGACTCATCCACTCAGAAAAACTCTTCTTTATAACAGCACCAGGAAAAGAGTCAAAGCAATCTGTTGCTGTATACAACAAGCAGTTTAATACTCTGCATTTAAGTATTCTCTACATTCAATGTCCAAGCAAGAGGACATCTATTTTAAGAACTGATGTGTAGCCAGTAGCCATGTGAGATAGAAAAATGCATGAAAGCAAATAATATAAGAGAAAACAACTAAGGAGCTATGCATTTGACATAATTCATCAACCATAATACTTTCCCTAGATTCTAGAGCCAAAACAGAGGAATGAGCTGGCACCTATGCAACTGTTTACCTACATGGTTCTATTGTCAGAATGTTGAAGGGCAGGCTCTGAGCTACCAATAGCTGGAAATAAGATCTGATGGGTTTATCAATCTGAAAAAAATAATCCATCTAGATATATTCATATCTGTAACTTGGCATTTATAGCAATTTTCAAATCCAAAGTAAGTGGACTTTGGAATCCAAAGGGTGAAAATTTCTCAATGTCTATAATAAATGCTAGCAGAGTAGGCACCCTCACAGAGAAGCTGGAAATAGTCCTCTACCATAATATAAGGAAACAGCCACATAAAACCAATCCTGTTGCCAGGAACAGTGGTGCACATCCAGAATCCCAGCTACTCATGGGGCTGAGGGAGAAGGATCACAAGTTCGATCCCAGTCTGGACAATATGGGAACTTAGAAAGATCATCAAAATAAAAAATTTTAAAAGGCCTGGGGATGTAGCTCAGCATGAATGCACTGAGTTCATCCTCAGTACTGGAAAACAAGAGGGCAAGTTGCCCTCTTCGGGCAGGAGTATAGCTCAACTATAGAGCATACACTCAGCACGCACAGTACAAGGCTCTAGGTTTGACAAAATGCAATGTGCATTTATTATTTTAAAAAAAAGAAATAAGTATAGAAGGACTTTATCTCTTACTTACTTACTTACATACTTACTTAGGTTTTTTGACACAGGGTCTCGCTATGTACCCCAGGCTGGCCTTGAAATTGCGATAATCCTCCTGCTCCACCTCATGAGGGCTGGAATTACAAGTGTGCGCTATTACACCTGGCAGCACCTTTTCTCAATCAGATAACAGCCATTTATGATACTTCTACTGCCAACATCATATTAAATAGGGAAAAACTTTTCCTCTAAAATCATGAATAAGACAAGGATGTGCACTGTCACCACTTCTGTACAACATACTGCTAAAAACATTAGCCAGAACAATCAAGCAAGAGAAAGAAATAAAACAGATACGTATAGGAAAGGAAAAAGTCAAATTATTATTTTTAGTGGACATGATCTGCTACATAGAAGATCCAAAAAAATTCCAAGAAAAGACTCCTAGAATTCGTAACTAAATTCAGTAGTGTAGTAGACTACAAAATCAACCCACAAAAGTCCATAGTATCCCTATACGCTAATAGTGAATCTACAAAGAAAATTAGGAAGACAATACCATTCACAATAGCATCAAGAAAAGTTAAATACTTAGGAATTAACCTAACCAAAGAAGGGAAAGACCTCTACAATGAAAATTATATCACTCTGAAAAAGGAGATCAAAGAAGACACTAGAAAAGGGAAAGATATCCCATCCTCCTGGATAGGTAGAACAAATATAATCAAAATAGTTGTACTTCCAAAATTGATAAATTCCTATGGGACCACAAGAGTCCCACAACAGCAAAAGCAATTCTGGCTAGCAACAGCAAAGCAGGAGGCAGCACAATTACAGATTTGAAGTTATATTACAAAGTTACAGCGATAAAAATTGCATGGTACTGGCATAAAAAAAGACAAATGGATCAGTGGAACAGAATAGAGGATGCAGAAAAAAAGCCAAGGCATATCAGCTATGTGAACTTTGAACAGGGCCAAAAACATACACTGGAGGAAAAAGAGCTGGGAAACAGTAAGTGGTACTGGGAAAATTAGGTATTCACATGTGGATACCTAAGATTGGAGGCCCAGCATGGTGGCACATGCCTATAATCCCAGCACCCAGGAGGCTGAGGCATGAGTTCAAGAAGATCGCCATGAGTTCAAGGCCTACCTGGACTCCAGAATGAGTTTAAAACCAGTCTGAATTACAGCAAGACGCTATCTTAAAAAAAAAAAAAAAAAAAAAAAACCAAACAATCAAAAAAACAGGTAGATTGAGTCTAGACCCATATACAGGTATCTCACCATGAACTAAACAAAAATCAGAATGGACCAAAGATCTGTATGTTAAAACAGAAACAATATGCTGGAAGATAAAATAAGTAAAACTCTTGAAGACATAGGCATAGGCAAGGACTTTCTGATCAGAATCCCTATGGCACAAGAAATAGTACCAAGAATCAAGAAATGGAAAAAAAAAAAAAAAGAAGAAGAAGAAGAAATGGGACCAATCAAATGAAAAAGCTTCTGTACAGCAAAGGACAATCAGCAGAGGGAAGAGACAACCTACAGAATAAGAAAACAATTTTGTTAGCTATTCCTCAGACAGAGGACTGATATTCAGAACATATGAAGAACTTAAAAGAACTAGACCTCCCCAAATAAAAGGCTACATTAAAATAATGGGCATATGGAATGAAAAGATACTTCTCTGCACAAGCACAAATGGGCAATAAATACATGAAAAAAATGTTCACCATCACTGGCCATTAAAAAATACAAATTAAAACAACACTGAGATTTCATACTGCCGCAGAAAGAATGACCATCATCAAAAATCAAATAACAAATGCTGGCAAGGCTGCGGGGGGTAAAAGAATCCATTGACACTGTTGGTGGGGATGTAAACTAACACAACCACTATGGAAAGCATTGTGGAGATTCTTCAAAAACCTAAAACTAGATATTCCATTTGACACAGCTCTTCCCCTTCTAAGTGTCTTCCTGAAAGAATTAAAAACACCCTTTAGTGACACATGCACATCCTTGTTTATAGCAGTGCAGTTCAAGGTAGCTGCTTAGAAGTGGCCTGTATGTCCATCAACAGACAAATGCACAAAGAAAATGTAGTATTTAAACACAAAGGAGTACACTATTTGTAAAGGGCTGACACCAAAACAGGACAGGGAGAAAGAGCTTCCCAGCAGCTTTGCTCAGAACCCTGATTAGCCCCTAGAAGGCCTCATCCCAAGATCAAGACCAGTCTACAAAGATACCCAGTCACGGGTCTCCCCACCGACCTTCTTCATCTGCAGCAGTAAGCCCAAAAGTGTTCCCCAACATTCCTAGATCCTCTCTTGCAAAGGAAGCTTGCTCGACGGAACGGATTTTACCTACACGGTCAGTATTTTGTACAGTATCTCTTATGAGTAGTTAGTTAGATGGATTCTGCTTTGCTTCCTCAGAGGAAGGGAGTTCATTACCTCAAAATTTTCTGTATAATCACTAAATATCATTTGTTCTTATTAAATTCTACCTTTGAATGACCTCCATTTATTAACCAAAAACCTCTTTTCCCAACAGTGAGCTAATCCAAATCTTTTTTGGTTCAAAATATGTAAATATTCTAAAGGAAATATTTCTAAAATCTGGACGTGTTCACATTTCCTATTATGGACAATACAGTGAATCTAAATGAATCTGTACTGTGTATCTGATTGCTTCAGATAATACTTGTGCATATAAAATTTCAGATGTGTAAAAGATAGCCACAATGTTCTACTCTTGTCATTTTGCTTTATAAAAGATAAAACCAAGAATCAGAAAGATTAAGTAGCTTGCCAGAGGTCACAGTAAAGACACAGGCAGGGCTGAAAGTCATCCGTCACTGCCCTTTGCTTCAACAGAATAATGCCCTAAACAGGGGTTACCAAGATCCACAAGGCCATGTGGCTCCACAATAAATAATCCCAGGAGGCCATATACAGTGATTCTTTTCTTTCTTTCATAGGTGTCAGCTACTACTTCTCAAGATGTCAATTTCTAACTTCTACACTCAATCTACCATCACCAATTCTAACTGGTACGTGATGAGTCTATGAAAATTTCTAGAGTAAATAATGAAAACCAACAACTTCATTTGCAAAATTATAGATGAAATATTTATTTTGTGCCCATGCATATAATATATGCTTAGAGGCCTTTCAGATAACTAAAGAAATCTGTGCTTCCAAGGCACACAGTAAATTAAAAAGACCCCTCCCCAGTAAAATACACCAACTTATGAATACTTTGACTCTAATCTGATTTTTTTTAAAAAAGACTTATAAATGACCCTTATTTGTGATGCATTTTCTAGTTACTTCCACAACTTACACCCCTCAGAATGTCCCCAAGCCCTTTTCTCTTGTCTAAATTATTCTCCATACTTCAGCACCTTGGTTAATAAGGTGAGTGAGCTCCAAATTCTAACTACTCCCTTGAGTCGCGTTTCTTTATGAGCTCCTACACCAGTGGCGGCGAACCTATGGCACGCGTAAGCCGGCAGGCTGTCTGTATCACTGCCAGCTCTAAAAGGTTCACTGTCACTCTCATTCACACGTATGTAACTAAATAAGGGGGTTTGCTCCTGTTTATCTTAGACTGTTTTGATTCAGTCACCAATTACTGAGCCTAAAAAGTTAGTGAAGGAGCCTTTGTTCCCTCCCTTTTATCATGAAGTTTAAAGTTCAATGGCATTTTTGTGTAACTTCCAGAAACAAGGCGAAGTCAGATGAGTGAGGCTCATGCAGTCAGATCAGTGGATGTCAAATCCCTCACTACATTCAAACCTCACACCATGCTTAGCACTGAATCAATCACTTCCTTCTTGATAAGCAAGGTTAAATAAGCACACTTTTTAAAAACCAGTTAATACTCTAAATGACATGTATATTACTATTATGGGGAATATTTCCATAAAATGAAAAGACAAATCTATAGTTCACCTCTTCTAGGACCAATACTCAGATAATATACTCACAGCAACACTGTAGAAAGCCATAACCTTCCAGAGGAAAAAAGAAAAGAGGAAAGAAAAGGGCAGAAGGATTTGCAACTGTATACACGTATCACCAGACCTCAATAAAATGACACTAATAAGAATAACAGTGATCAGCTGCTATGTTTATTGAATTCATCATCCAACCTACACGTTTCATTGTTCTTTAATTATTGCACTCACCAAAAATGATGAAAACTGAATGAGGACACGAATCTATGTATTTTTCTGAAGTGAAAACAAAGGATGAGGACAAGAATCTATATTTTTCTGGGGTGAAAACAAAGGAAAATGTATAGTTCTGATTCCAACTAAGAATTGAATTAAAGGGATAAGGCTTCTAAGACAGTTCTATGACTTTTAGCTGAACATTTAAAAGTACTTTATGAAGAAAAATGCACACTTGGGCTTATTTCAAGCTCTATGTATTTGAATACTTGAATCCTGGAAGACTATTATATCCCAGCCTGGCTTCCGGTCAAAGACGTAGCCAAACTTAGAAATGGCTATGCAATCGGAATGAATAGTTAAGATTTGTAAAATGTAAAGCACAAAACTTTCACACAAAGTTTTTACATATTTTTCAAGTCACTTTTCAAGAGTTTTTAATGTAAAAGGGCAGTCCTTGGACGTTTTAAGAGCAAAGCCTGTTATTATTCAAAATCATAAAATGAAAAGTGGAAAACAAGAGGCACAGAAAGATACAAATCTGCAGGGGCTGCTTCCTTGGCTGTTTGCCGAGCCATGAAATCCCCCACCCACTGAACATCAACTTCCTTCTGAGCTGGATCCAGGGAGCTCCAAGTGCTCCCCCACCTTCAGGATCAAGTCAGGCACAGAGCATCAGTATTTCAGGTCACTTTTTAAAAATTCATGTTTAACACACTCTTATTGAAGCAACTAATTCAAGAAGTGCCACTCTTACAGTGACTTGTTTAAAATGCTCTGCATAGATTCATAACCCACCAGTTCTTTCCTTTATAACCCACCTTTTCTTGTGCAGAGACAACCTTTCCCCTACTGGACTATAAGCTCGTGGAGGGCAATGCCTAGACGATCCACTATGACAACTTGCAGTACACTGCAATTTAATAATAGTCATTCTTCATCCCTCAAAAATTTTAAAAGTCACCATTAAAGGAGAATCAATTTTTGTCATTATCTGAAATAGACAGTCCAGTCACAGGAGAAACAGTTGATCAGTGTCAATATATTTATCTACATTTGAATTTATAGTAAGTCCTTTCTTTTCACTTTACAATATTATTTGTGAGAATTATTTTCTTCGGGTTTAAACAGCAACATTTTCTCATAGCCCTTCCCTTTTTGCCCCTTCCCTCTCTCTCCTTGTCTAACAGAAAACTTCTATTTCCATTAGGTCTTCAGAAAAGTAATATACCTATTAGTTATAACTAATCTGACCTTAGATCAGAATGGCATTCATCATGATGCTATGCTACTTAATGTAATATTTTCACTGTACAAAGGGGAAAAAAAGTTTTTTACACCAGGAGCCAGCACACCTGCACAGAAGCAAACTTCGGAGTCCCTAGCTGCTTCTAGTCCCAGAGAGCACAGCAATTTTAGTGAAAGAAACACTGCCCCCTGTTGTGTGTGAAAATACCCTCTTGTCAGCATAAATGGATAAAACAGCATTCTCTTGGGGGGCCGGAGGATTGTCAATTTTGCTATTTGGAATGCCAGCCAAAGGACTAACTCGTGTTAACAGAAACTCAAATTATCAATTAAAATAACCAAGAGAATTACACATACTATTCAAGATCATGACTTAAGCAAACCAATTATGCCATAATATACAGTAAAACCAGGTTTTCCTCATTATTATCATTATGTAGGAGAAACTAAAAGTTCAGTAAAATCATACTGAACATGAGTTCAGCCTGAGCCAATTAGTTTTGGGAAAGAATATGTTCAGAATATGTAGTTCTCT